>LOND01000105.1:234509-244797 GCA_014220965.1 Paragonimus kellicotti | reverse complement strand
TGGATAGTTGCTTGTGCGCCGTCAGACTCAATGCATCGGTTAGATTTTTTCGATGCAAATCAAAGAAGCGTCGTTTTTGATATATCACCGTATGCACCGACGCACAGCTGTTCGCACGCTACTAAAGAGGAGACTTACGACGCTCTCGTTGATCTTCTAAGACAGACTAAACACTCAAACATCAGAATATGGCAACAATCGTCGAGAACCTAAACGCAAACTGACTGAGGGGTTGCGCAAAGACCATGAGCACCACTTGGTCGAACAATCGAAAGATATAGAGTCTTTCTATCTGTGAACAGCTAAGGCTTTTCCCTGATCCGTGGTTGTACTGGTCGTCGAGTCGGTGTAAGTGAGACCATATGTGAAAAAGATGGTTCACTTATCACCAATCAATCGCGTCGACTTGACAGGTGGGCTGAACATTTTGAAGAACAGTTCAGCTGGCCTCAACCAGACATATGGACGACGGGACCCGAACGGTCAGTTATTGCGTTCACACCGCCTTCCATCTGAAGTAGAAATAGTCCTGGAATAGAAGTTACTGAAGCGTAACACGGCTCTTGGATCAGACCTCCTTCCTCCTTCTATTTTCAAGGATGGTGAGGAGAGGTTGATATCAGAACTGACTAAACTCCTCCAGACGATTTGGGAGACTGAAGAGGTACCTCGCGATTGGTGCTTATCAACAGTAATTCCACGTTTTCAAAAAGTGAGCCCGAAATCTATGTGACAGCCACAGAGGCATCAGTCTAGTGTCTGTTGCGTCCAAGTTACTCACTGGCCTCATTTTACGTCGGCTCACTAAAGCCCAGAGAAAGTCAGATACGTGAAGAACAGGCAGGATTCCGATCCGGTCGAGGGTGCGTTGACCACATTTTTACCTTGCGACGGATCTTGGAACATCGGCACTCTTATAGGCAGCCGACGGTCGTGGTCTTTTGGATCTGAAGGCTGCTTTCGATTCAGTTGCTCGTAACGTTCTCTGGAACTGTCTTCTTCGCAAGGGAGTACCAGGGAAATACGTGAATCTGTTGAGATCACTGTATGCTCACTCTGCAAGCAGGGTGAGAGTTTATGGACAACTGTCTCGGGCGTTCATCACTTCTAGTGGTGTTCGTCAAGGGTGTCCGATTTCCCCCTTCCTGTTCAATTTTCGTCATGGACGACATTCTGGAGGTGCGCTTGAAAGTCCAGTGAACTTGGTGTTGAGCTTCTTCCTGGCGCTCGGTTGACCGATCTGGAGTATGCGGACGACATTGTCTTACTTAGCCCCTCTGCCGAAGACATGCAGACCATGCTGAACAAGGTGAGTGACCGAGCTGGTTTGTATGGAATGCGCTTCGCACCTTCAAAGTGCAAAGTGTTGCTTCAAGACTGGGACATTTCCACTCCTACTTTCTTCATTGCAGGTAATCCGCTTGAGACTGTGGACAGTTTTCTTACTTGGGCAGCATTACCTCGTCAGCTTGTTACATAACTGATGAGATATCAGCGACGGCAGCAAGGGCACGAGCTGCCTTTGCCAGCCTGTGACGTCTCTGTCGTCGAAAAAACGTTCCTTTGTAGCCAAAACAGATGGTATTTAATGCTTGTGTTCGTTCTGTTTCGCTCTGTGATTCGGAAACGTGGTCTGTTCGCGAAGAAGAGATCAAAAGGCTTGATGTTATCGATCCATCCAGTTTATCTCTCCGCAAATCGCGCACATATAATGCTGACTGGTGCCGCCAATGGTAGACATAATACATCTATCTTAGGAGAGACAGCGAACCATTACGTCAAGAGGCATAATCGTCACGCATTGCATCTCACACTCTCAATCTTATCTGAGACACCCGACAGCCGATAATTGTCTATCTTCTATTCTCTCAGTCACAGGAGTCATGGTATCTCTGAGCGTTTACCAGGCGCCACATGTTGAGACCACCGAGAGCTATGCGTAGAGCCTTGTTATAAGAACGCCACCGGTAGTCGACGAGAGGAAGAGATTTGTTTGTATTCCGCCGCGCAGTGTAATAAAATTTGCACCTTCTCAAGCTTACTCCGGGTGGTAAGTTAGGTACCACCGACGAAGGGCCTTATCCTTGCTGGTGTCAACTCTTGATATATAACCTTTCGTCCCATGTGCCCCAATAATCTCGTAATATTGGTGCCAATTGGGGGTCGTGGGAAGTTCTCTTACATAGTATATTCAGATGTTTCTGAACCGTTCACCGGTTGCAAGAAAGGCTTACACTATCAGACCGCCACGGTAAGCAGATCTCTTGCCGATCATCCTTGAGCGTAGCAGTGGACTCTACAATGCACGTAGCTTGTTGATCACAAGAGTCGAACCGTCTCATTAGACAATCCGCGCTCGAAAACTTCTATGTCGAACATGCGCTGAACCAATCGTTCAAGCTCAGCATCTTTTAAGTAACGAACTTCAGCCTTGTTTTTTGTTAACAGTGACATGGGGCCCGGAAAATTCCAACCCAAGATAGTCTTCACAACGTGTGGCTGTCGCCCGCTTCCCGACCGCTGGTTTACTACCACATATGCCTCCGACACATCGCAGCCCACTAGCAAGCCGACTCTATCTTACCCCAACGAGATGATCGGCAGACCGTCCAGATGAGGCCAACACCGAACGTCTGGATCGGATACGGTTTCCGCTCGTTCAACCGCAAGACCCTGTATGATAAGGGCTCTGTCGACCCTAATCTCATTCCCACCATCCCAAGAGTCAACTTCCATACTGAGCTGTTAGCATTTACTATTATCCGTCTTATAAAATGTGCGACAGCTGAACGTTCGCTTGCATGCTGGTAACCCTAATCGGTCAGCTAAAGACTCACCGGTGGGCGTGGTATCAGAGCCACTATCTAGAAAGGCGTATATTTCAGTCGTCCCGACTTCACCGATTAACATGACGGTCACAAATCCAGGATGAACCTCTCTCTTATGCGAAAAAATGACTCCACAGCTTGACCCGTTCACGTCGGGTTCAGCTCCCGATAGCGCCAGACCAGCGTGCGTCAAGGTATGATGTCGCCGTCCACACGGAGGTTATGAACGTTGCAAACGGACTCTGCAATATTTGGCTATACGTTATAGCAACGGACAAACAAAGCATCGTTTACCCTTCCTTAGAACCACACGTCGTCCCTCTAATGACATGCTTTCAAATTTCCAGCACGTCGGCGAACCATGGTCATCGTCACACACTGAACATTACCAGTGACTATTTACCATCCCAACGATGACTGGCACACGGGGTATTCGTTGAGAATCCTCACGGAAGCGCACGGCCTTGTTTCCATTGATGTGGCCCTGGATTGATCGGGCAACGAGTTGACCACACAGGTTACTAGGAGCTGGAAGCCGCCCCTCTGCAAACTCTAGCAAGCAGTTGAAAGAAGGCTCCCGCCCAGTTTCCGCGACAGAGTAAGCTACTCTGCATGGGGCGATAATGCCAATTTTGACACGCAGAAGGTTGGTTGGACAATTTAACTCAGATGAATGATTCAGTCAGGATAATGTCAACCAGCATTTCTTCAGGTGGGTGGCTAAACGCTGGAAACTCTTCGTGTCTTCCGCGGTAAACCTCGGGCTGTCAAAAGCGTCCCCAGCGACAGCTCGAATAATTTCGTGAAGCGTTCAGTCGTGTTTCAATAGTTCGGTTGCCTGAGGAAATTCTACTTCTTCAGGCAGCAATACGCAATATCTGACAGCTATGGCTGCTCGACCCTTGCAGTAATAAATCTGGTAGAACAGCTTCTATCCTTCGTTATTTAGTCGGTGGTCCACGATAACCTCAAATTTTCGCATGAAGCTATGGAATTTCAGAGGTGACTTTTCGAAGGGTTCCAGTCTAATTTTTAACAGGCTCAAACTGACAACTAAGATGCGCACACATTTCCTGTGGAACTTCCTCGGAACACACAGTCACCAGGTCTGTGTGACGGGCTGGCGGGAAACTTCCCATCACTTATGCCGTATGATCCCTCAATCTTACTTACGACAGACCTTTTCTTCAACTTCTCGCGAAACTCTAGCTGTGCCTTCATAAACTTTACCTCCTCCTGATTTAGACGCATTTCTTCCCCAAGAAGCCTGTCACTCAGTTGAACACCAAGGTCAAGCTGTGGCAAGGTTAAGGAGTGGTGAGACACACTCCGTCTTCTGTGAGGGGGTTGCCACCGTCCCTACACCTATCTCTGGACAAGATCCTCGCTTACCCTCAGGGACACCAACCAGTTTATAAAGTAGTATGAATTTGGGGATAATAACTAACCTCAATAATGAATCCTTTAACTATAGAATTCCCGAGATTAACGGTTCACGTGAATATGGTCAAATGCAACAGTTGCCTAATAGCGGAGCGATAAAGCACAGGTGAATCCGGGGTGCATATAAACAAATGTCCAACAATGGGAAGTATGGAAGGAAAACTGCACGATAAGAGTTCCACAAGTAAACGGTATCAAGATTTAATAACGCATGATGGTTTACGTTCGTGGGAGAGACGATTTGTTGAGCGCGTAACTTGAGTTGTCGTGTCAATCTTTAGAAGGAAGGCTCGCAATCAATGACAAGAAGGTTTAGAATGTAAGAAGGAGGATCGGCGAGGAGGGCTCAACTAAAGACAGGGACCGTGTTTTCCGACTTTCTACAAAACACATAACAGTCGCCGAACACTCGACGCAGGCAACTACTTAAACAGCAGTTTTAACCATCCTGAAAATTCCAGGAGCTCCTGTGACTGTGGTTTTCTTCGCGAAAATGTACTGCACGGCTACATTTCCGTTCTACCAGGTCGTTTGAGTATCACTTGCTCTTCCTTATGAGTAAACGTGCAGTCTCTGCATAAGGTGGTTTTAATAATGATGTAATGTTTGAGATTAGCAATACATTAGCATTAGCAATACATTGTTTCTTTCTTTGTAAGAATTCTGCTGACGGACGAGATGTTTTTGAAGCTAACCTGTGACTATTTCTACCCTTTCGTATGCAAACATTCAGGATAAATTCAAAGCTATATCATCCTTTTAGCACTTCATCGGGCCCTTGCAAATGTCTAATTCGGGCTGTTCTGGGCATTTGGACTCTCATGCCGAAGCTTCACTCCTTTGCTTCTTGGGGTCTTCAGTCCACATTACTCGTTAATCTGTTTTTTACATTTTCATCAGCCACCTCATGGGGCCGGTTGTATGCATATTACCTTCCGATCCTAATAGATCATCAATATTTTCTTTGATAATTTGTAACTGTTTATTCTCATCTGAAATTTGGATGAGGTCCAAAGAAAACCCGTTAGTCATGGGTGCCTTTTTGGTGCATGATATTTTCGTCCCGTTTGTTTGATTTTCGTTTCTAGCTTCCTTGTATGCCCTTACTTGATGTTTTCTATACCCTTGGCTAGTTTGACAACCGCGCGCCGGACAAGCTCAAAAGCGAGTATGTCTAACTCTAGGTCGGTATACACCAATTGACTGGCAAATTCCAGAAGCGGCAACACGAACCACACAATGCGTTTGAAATGCTTTCTAAATGGCAGAAGGCATGTGTTATCATTCAGTGGTTGGCGAATCACCATCGTGCAGATATTTCGTGGTGAATGAAAAATAAGTCAGACGACAACCGGATGTGCAGATCTTTCTTTAGATCGATTTCTCATGATATCTACTGTGCTGAAGTGCACTGTGAATCACGAAGGCATTGCCAGGTCTCCACGGACAGATGTCGAAACCTGCCGTCACCTAGGGGGCGAATAGACAAGCACGAAAACACGGTTGCAATGGGGATTACAAAAGAAGCCACATGATCACTGATCAATACAGACCATGGTGCACTGTGTCATTAGCGTTCCGAAATTTCAGTTCATCAACGAATAGAACGGCGTTGCTGGAAACATTGTGCCGGTGCCCGCGGATGTAAATAGGCAACAAAAGTCAGACGAGCGCTGACCTTTGGGGAACAACCGTAGACATCAGTGAAGGGGTTGGAAGATCCCGCACAGGTTGA
The DNA here is from genome assembly GCA_014220965.1 of Paragonimus kellicotti. Taxonomy (NCBI): domain Eukaryota; kingdom Metazoa; phylum Platyhelminthes; class Trematoda; order Plagiorchiida; family Troglotrematidae; genus Paragonimus; species Paragonimus kellicotti. The sequence continues at coordinate 238,791 of LOND01000105.1, read as the reverse complement.
ACTCTAAAGGTTCTACCATCAAGAAGGAAGATAACCTAGCGAACCAACTGAACTTGGACGTCAGGTAATTCAAGTTTGGCCTTGGGAGGGCCAGGCGAAATGTGGTTGCGTCGAGAAAGATGTTATCTGATGTAGGGCAATCATCAAAGACCTCCGTTGGGATCTTCATAAAGACGAACGTATTTGTTATGCATCAGTCTCCAAGTGAGAAATCATCCAGAATAGGGGTAAATTTATTTCCCTTGAAGGTGCGTGAGAATTGCGCATCAATTGTCGCAGGAACAACAAAATAAGTCTGCAACGACAGCACACAAATCCGAAGGAATACCCAAGTTACCCGGCCATTATTGCGGTCAATTCAAACTGGTGTAGTACTATATGATTCCAGAAGCAACATGCAAAAGTAAGTGTATCGAGATGCAATTTTCTCGGGCTGCGATTCATACATCCACAGTACCTCAACCTTACGTCGGCGCGCTTGGTAGTCGTAGCAAGAAAACGGCAAATTCACAAGTAAACGATATTTAGTGGTTTAGACATCGCGGGAACAAGCAGACTCCACCGTGAACAAGTTAAGTCTCCGGGGAGGCAAACGTGACAGAACAATGCAACCGTACACCAGCCGCTGAAGGAAACGAATGCCCGCGAAAACCTTGGTTAACACCCAAAATTTAAGCAAGCTTCAAACTAGTTGGATGGCTCTCTCAAAGGTGAAGGCCAAAACATTTTAATTTTAGATAATGTGACCCACAATACTGAAGACGACATGAATTTATTATATAGCCACGAGCAGAGCTGTATTACCTGCACCAGTGCGCTAACTCTGGTGTGAGTGATCTGTAGTTAATTTGCATTCCGAAGACAACGTGAATGGGTACAGCGGTGCTAACAGGATAACCCTGACGTCAGAGAAGTTAAGAATTTTAGAGGTCGAAGATTATCTCACTACATCAGCCCTCGAGCAGGGTGGCCGCATCAGACATTCTACGCATGAATTTCAATTTCGAAAAGCAAATGCTGCCTTGTTGAACAACCACTCTCAAAACACACACCGCGGAAGTGCCCTCTGAGAACGTAACAGTTTGTGACTTCATCACTGGGCAGGCAAAAAATGCTTTGGATATCAAGATTGTTTCTCTTGGGTTGGGTAACTGCTACCTTATCTCGCGTTATACCTGGAAATAGGGAAGTGTAAGCATGGGAACGTTAGAAAAAATTACGGAAGCCCACTGCGGCGCGAGTGTCCTTCAGTGCCCGCTGATGTTGACAGCTGGGTGCATGTGTTTTCTGTCTGGTCTACGCGTAGTATCATGGCTGGTTTTGGGAATTGAGATGCTCACCTAGCTTGGCATTCAGGCTGCGAACGTTTCATTATCAGGCGACGTGAGATCATCAGTGCGTAAGTGTTTCAGCGTACTGGTTCGAGCGTGAGATTTGGTGAAGTGTGACGTATGCTTAGATTTGTATACCGCAGTAAGTCGACTTCTTGACCTGAATTCTGATGGGTCAAAGCTAACTGCGTTCTGTCCTGCTTTTCACTGCACGGAGTTAAAAGTGCACTGAAAGATGGAAATTATATCACCTTCCTAAGCATGCAGTATGGTAGCACCGGAAGTTGCAGCGCGCGTGGAGTTCTTTCAGGCCTGCGTGATGGACTGACCACATCAGTCCGAGGTTTGTCTTTGGTTTGTAAGTTGTCGAGGAGTAAGCGCCATGAAAATAATAGACGTGGCATAGATAGACACCTGGTAGATATTATTAACGAAGAGTAGAATTGTTCACGTGGGCTCAAAATCGGTGAGGTAACAAATATTGCGAACATGTGTTGAATAGAAGTAAGCAATCGCGGAATGGTGATCAATCACGCGGAGTTACTGTCAATGAATAATTCGCACTTTAACCGAAGTATTGTGCTAATGTGTTCCCTCGGTGAATTTTCGAACACGATACAGGCAACTTGATTTCGTCTTTCCAATATACAATCGGCAATTTCGTTGGCTGGCAGCCGAAGTACAGAAAATGCTTTTGCAGTTGATAGGTTGAGCGACAGTGTCGACCAATCAGGGTGCAGCGGAGTATAGTCCAGATGAGCGTGCTGGAGCACACAAAGTGATGTCAAATACGCAACAACATATGGAAAGACGTTTATTGATGTTGGAACACCAAATTACTTTCAACTTGTACCTAGTGATTTCTTACCACAGTGAACACCCCTTAGGAGAATGATATTTTCTGGACGTCCGAACTGAGTGAAAGTGAAAAGCATTTTCGTTCTCATTCCAAAAGAGACCTTTCATGAAGCGTTAAACCGAGGAAACCCAGACGCCATCGGTCATTTCGTCTCGTACCATGGAACGCTCGAGAAAATGGACCAGAAAAATAAGTGCTAGTATACGACCGACATATAATAACATTGCACATGAGGATAACACACCTAACAGAGGCGCACAATCCTAGACCATTGTGTTAACCCTCTCCGTTACACCCCGACCTGTACGCTCCAACCGCACTGAAGTTCGGAGGGTTTTCAGAAGTATTGTACTACCATTAGCTTACACCAACCACCGCAACATGATAGGCGGAATTGTCGGAAAACTTGGGAGCCAAATGATGCATACTATCTATGAATGACTTAAAGCAGGTTATGGCGGACAAAGTTATATTACAGACATTGCTGGATACAGGTGTTCCGTTAGCCTGACGTGTTGATGGGGCTTTTGTGCTGTTTTAATCCGGCGGGTTATACTTACGGGGGGGAGAGAGAGATGCGTTTCTCAATACTCTCCTCGCTTGAACACCACCGAATTTTCTTACACTTACTAGTCTATGACCTCTAGACACCTGACGAAATAAAAACGGGAACGTACGACACCGTGATCCGGGCTCAGGTGGTTAAACCAGAAGACACGACAGTCCAGCAGAGTGGCGCCACCTGTAACTGACTGCTGTGTTGTCGAGCTGTGTACACGCCTGAGAAGCACACGGAACTTCCCATGTAACACAGTGACTCTTCCTGTGTTGAAATGCGATGCTCAAAATATATGGTGACCGTGTAAAGCGCGAAGCTGCGGCAGTATTTACCCATTGTCAGTGCGTTGTGCCCAGACACCAAACATAACTCTCAGTCGTTTCTCCTCTAGAGAAAGGCGACCAAACTGAACAACCTAATCGCCCGCTAGAATACTAATGTCTGAGTGTTTAGTTTGTCTCAGAACATCACCGAGGATGTCATATACGACACACTTGGTAACATCTGAACAGCTGTGCGTCGGTGCATACGGTGATATAGCGAGAACGACGCTTCTCTGATTTGCATCGACAAACTCTAACCGATGTATTGAGTCTGACAGCGCACAAGCGACTGTTCACTGGGATCCAATCGAGCAAACATTGTTCTGCTCTGGAACTCAGTGCGATTCCCACTCCAGCTTGACCACGAGATTCAGCTTCGGCGTCACCAGAAACCCTGAGAGAGAAGCGCTTGGATTGGTAGTTATCTTGAGTTGTGCTTAAGTGGACAACGGATGCTAGAATCGTAGACTCGCGTCTCCGACACGCAGCACACATCAAGCTCCAGACTTGAGAGAGTACTAGCCAGAGCAGCTTGCTGACCGACTTGTCGGAGAGTGCGGACATTGAAGGCGCCAATGTTTACCGGTTGTCTTGGCCTCAGAAAACAATTATCGCCCGAAGGCACATGGAAGGCAGAAAACTTGGGGCAGAATAGAAAGAAGAAAGTCGTGTGGTTGAATAATATAATTGTTGGGAGAACGATAACTACCGATGCTTCCTGGTCGTTTACGCCACGGATGGGGTTTGACCCGAGGGACCGTACCTGGAGCTTGGGACTCAAGACTCCGGCTCACTTGGCAGTGAGGAGCATGTCGAGCTTAAGGCAGCAGTGGATGGAACAATAATGTCCGGTTCTGAGCACTGCTGCGCGCAGTGGATGTACTCGAAGCTACATCGGGCTTTTGGATGATACCAGATGTTTTTCGACCGTATTGGATAATACGCCGGCGGTCACGGTCAACCGTTGGGCGATCGGAGTGCTCTTTGGTTGGGGATACCTTTTCTAACCCCCTTCTTCCTGATACGGAAGACAGCAGTGCCGCAACTATAAAAATAGTTCTGCTGTATGCCCATAGGATCGTGCCTCACTACCTAAGCACTCCTACGCGGTCAGTAGTGCGACATACAATCCTATGAAAGTAACTGCTTTCGTCCGAGTGCTCTTCTTTGAGCTGCCTAACAAGTTTGCACCTGGTTGGACCGAAGTCCC
>LOND01000105.1:186637-206421 GCA_014220965.1 Paragonimus kellicotti | reverse complement strand
AAAGTGGATAATTGCTTTTTAAAGCGGTTATGTCTCCGGTTAAATTTAGAACACGCAAGTAGAATTACGTAAGATGTACTCTGCAGAGACATTTCGACCGATCTCTTCGGTTACGATACACGGACTATGATCAGTTAGCATACATCAATTTAAATAAGCGTAAAATAGGAATGAGTCGTCAGCCGCTATTCCTATCGCAGCTGATTGCTTATTCCTATTTTGCGCTTTTTAAATTGATGTATGCTAACTGATCATAGTCCGTGTATCGTAACCGAAGAGATCGGTCGAAATGTCTCTGCAGAGCACATCTTACGTAATTCTACTTGCGTGTTCTAAATGGTTTCTCTTTAACTACTTCATACAAGTTCATCCCCAGCCCGGATAAGCTGTCTTCCGTTGAGTGTTTGCTACAACAAAGACCTTTAGGGTTTTGATATGGATCAGCTTTTGTTCTGATTCGAAATTTGGACCATGACATCATATTAACTTCATCCATCTTCTCATGGTTCAAGTCTTTCCACCGAAATTCAGTCGTCTCCTTTCTACTGCACATGTTTATGTACTTCAATAATGATAGGTTTACTTGCCGAATAAGTCGCGGACTAACTTTTTCTTTCTTGGTTCCCACCACGATCTTGTCTAGAATGTGTGAGTCGTGTAAGCTACCACAGAGACTACATGATTGTGCCATCGATTTCAGTTCTGTGATGTTGGCATCAGCCGATCCGCTGGACGCGCTGCTTTGGCTGAAGGACAGGAAACGCTACAGTTATCTCAAATATATATTGCTCGAATTCATTAAGTGCTGTCTTGGTAACACTCTAACATCATTAAGGTGAGCACGACTACTATTACGCCTTTTGAAAGATGACGCTGTGTTGTGTACTGCGTAACATTCATATCAATTGAATTTCAAGAAAGAAACACTTTTGTGAAAAGAAGGTTTTTGCTCACTCTCCTCCCCCTGGAAGATGTTTCGTCTCGAGGACGCGTTGAAGTCATTTTTATGCAGCACAGTCAAGTAGGCTTGTGATTATGGATATTAAGTATTGTGACATCAAAATTGGTACCAAAGGATGTTTAGACTCAATAACGTCGTTGTATACGATTCTTGACAAGGCAGCTGATTTTCCAGGAAATATCTCACGGAAAAGCGTTCAAAACAGACAGATAGAGACGATCAAACTGTCATAGTTTCAGAAGGGTTTAGGAGAGCGTAATATCTGTACTGTAAAGTGTTTGAGAGTACAAATAGGAAATGTGTTCATTTTTCCATTCTGTGTTTACAAAATAGTTACCTAATGGAGTGACCGGATATACTTACTATTCACTTTAATGGAGTAAACTGTTCCAAATACAACTAAGTAAAGGTGCACTGTTCGATAGTTGTTCGAACTGACATGGTTGCCTAGTGCAGAAATGAAAATTTTGAATTGACTGTTGTTGGTGAGTGACTGCCGTTTGCGTAGCTTCAATCAGTAGTTGACTGACGAGATTGCATACCCATTTGGGCGAATATTCCATCATAATGATTAGTTGTTTTCTTTCTGCTACTCTTACACTAATTGGAATTGCATCCAAGTAAACTCCGGTGGACTCGGTGGAAGCCTAGGAAGTACGTGGTTCATGATATGAGGGGGACTTACATTTGGATTCTGTAACATCATTGTGTTTTGATTGGATTCCAATCGGTAACACAACCTGCAGTCATGTGCTCAGAAGTGCATAAGTCTTAAATCAGAACTCGTTTGCTCCTCAACCGTGTGATTGTACAATTGTGTGTTAACCTCATGAAGAGTTGTCTACGAACAGCACTCAAATAAAGCAGTTCGCAGAGTTCGGAAGATTGGAACGAAGTTAAGGAGGTCGGAGACAACTGAACGGTTGGCACCAAACGTTAAACCAAAGAAACTGACTCTGCTCGACTGGCAGTCGACATTCGGTGGAATCCGACATTTTGACAGGGTGAAAATATAAAACATTTTTAAATAAAACGTGCGTTCGTCTGGGACGATATTTCAGAGATCACCTCTGTTCCCGTTAGCGAACCCCATTTATTACGCCAAAAACCGTCTCCTTCTTTCAGAAAACAATGTCGTCCAATCAGGATGAACAGAAATTCACGGAACGATGCATAGGTTAAATTCGCTATTTTTATACCTGCTCGGCCTTTACTCCGTCGTGCTCATTGGTAGCTTCTTGACCTTGACTATTATCTTTACTATCTGCCCCTCAGTCTCCTGGTTCAAGCATGTTTGTAAGTCACCATGCATCATATAAATACCCTGTACTTTTCTTTCTATCACACACCTTTTGGATCGGAACAAAGTGGCTCTTTGCACTTGTCTTCTGATTTGACTTGGGAGCAATTAGCGGGGACAGTCGCGTCATTCTCGGTTCTTTATTATAAGGAGGAGAAATCGATTTCTACCAAGCACATTACCGTTCTATGGATGATTCAGCGTAGCTTTTCAGGGTTTTACAACAGCCCCCTGATAACGCATCCGCTTGTCTCATATTCGTCTGTTTGTGTGAATAGTTCGCCAAAGATAATATGAATTCCAGTTTCGTATACATGTTAACTTCGACATGAACAGGCACATGGACTATCAAACGTATTATTACTTTTCAATCGCTTTTTGTCAGCCGGCCGTCTACCGTAAGCCTGGAAACAGTTCACAACCAAAGCTAGGTACAGAGATGACCCAGTAAACTATCGATCAATGGTCTCTGAAGTGATAGGTAGCTTACTAGATGACTCTCTCCAATAAATCTTGATGACCTCGAAGTCCCCACTCAGGAGCAACGTGACTTCCATAAGAGATACTCGTGCGTCACAAATCTGCTGATTGCTCGTAATGTTTGGACGACGGTCGCAGACGCAGGATCGGCCATAGATGTGGTTTATTTTGACTCTTCTAAAATCTCTGGCAGAAGTGGTCATGTCATCTTGCTATGGAGACCCAATAGTTATTGTCTGAAAGTGTAGGTAATCACGTGGCATGTGGATTATCTGACTAAATGTGGGCTCAACGTCAAAGTGAATGGACGGCTGTCAGAGAGGTTCTTTTTCAACAGTGACGTTCCACAAGGATCCACCTTAAGAACCCTGTTGAGCGTTCTTATCGTTTTGTAATTACTCAACATAATCAAATCACCGACGTTGCACCACGCCGATTATAAAGATTCTGGTGAGGTCTAAGTGCTCGGAAGATGTAATAAGCTTACAGAATCATTTGGATTGTCTGAGCCAGTGACCCACACAAAATAAGTTGTAGTTCCACGCCAACAAACGTAAATCCATGCACAGTCGCCATCAAAATTGTGCCGATTACCTCAGCAACACAAAGCTACTATTGTCGGTATGCGAGCGGGACCTAGAAATCATGGTGGCAGACAGTCTGAGTCTGCTTACATACTGTGCCACCATAGCTAAAAAGACAAAGATAGCCCTCGACCTCCTAGGGAGAATTTGTCGGACTCTCCACCCTGGAATGTTACTCACTATGTTCATCTTCAGAATTCACTCACAGTTGGAAACAAATATACAGGTCAGTCGTGCTTATATTAAAAAGATTTGGTGCTTATTGATGGTGTTGAGACGGACCACCACAAAAGTTATGGAGCTCAGGAAAATTCCCTGCGTTGAAAGGCTAATAAAGTGCAGACATCTTACGTGCAAATTGCTCTACTCCCCGGATCATTCATTGGCACGATTAAGGGAATACTTGGTATTCACGCTCAAACGCATTGCTCAACTGCGTAGTCACCGCTGAATCGGTTGGGTTTAAACATTATTCGATTGGCACACGTCCAAAAAACAATCTTCACTGTGCGTTTCCTAACTATCACGCTAGCTCCGTCGCACAGGTCATTAAAAGCTCATATCCGACAAAGTCTTGAATTAGTGTGCTGAACTGTTTGTTAGTGGGATTATTGCAGCCAGCAACCTCATTTAAGTTTCCTCTTATTTGGGTCCAATCACCATTTCTTCACATCCATAAACCATCCAACACAAGTTTTCATTAGCCAACACAGAGACAGGAATGCGCAAGCAAATATTTTTCTTCTTTCTGCCACAACGTATGATCCTAGCCGAGACAGAAATTATTAATTAGGAGGTGAACTTGAAATGGTGCGGAGAAAAAAAACGGGAAAGAAAATCAGGTGGAAACACACCAAAGCTGGCGCCCGGATCGTCATTCATTCTCTATGTCCGGCAGCATCTTATTGGAGGATACTCACTGTCTTCTTGGGACTCCTGTCGGGTATCCTGGAGTGATCTACTGCAGCAAGTTTCTGTCAGTACTTTTAAGTCTTGAAATCAGACCATACGCTGTTCGAAAGTCTACGGCTTTCAACCTAACTGACCACTCTTAAACATGACACGGCTCAGCAAGTATTGACCGAACATGAGCAAGACTTGTCCAGTCATTGACGCCAGTGAAGTGCAGTTATTATTCTAAGTGATCGACAAGGTCCATCTGTCCTTGACACGCCGGCGAACTACATACTTATTAATACCTCTATCTATTCATATACTGTTAACGTTACAGTGGTCGAAAACAGATATTTATGGAAATTCTTCACAAGGATAGACGAAGTCTGACTGTTATAGGTCTGATCCCAACTTGACTCACTTTGATGTGGCCTTTTGAGTTAGCTTTACTATCAGGCACGCACGGATTCTAACGGGTAACGATGCGTCCAATTATACCAAGATTCACAGATCACGGCTGCAACCTAAAGCACTTAATTCCTCCAGTACATTTGAATACAACAGTTCGTAGACATCATTCATCTGATATTCCGACCAGAAGCAGGCAAACATACAACGAGGCGGATGTGTCGAGTATCATTCGGGATTTCTTGCCCGACAATAATTTCGAAAACATTCAAAAAATGAGGAATGAAACCGTCTAGAATTTGGGATGATTGAAAAGGACTGACGTAACACATTAGATCGATTCTGTTTGGTGAAGTTCTAGGGCATACGCAGCCGCACATAAGTGCAATATTCAAGAATGAAACAGTCCGATTATGTCACCGTACAAGGTGTCTTGCCAGCTAGGCGCTTTGTTTGAATTCGCCACGAAACAATGCAGCAAGAATAGACCAAAGAACACTCATGAACTTGTTAGTCGCGTAAGGCGTTTGAATGCTCCTAACAAACCGAAGAGTTAAATTGAATCCTCGTCCCCATTCGAAAGCAATCAGCTCCGTCAAGGAGTTGAGAGTACAGCGGTTCTTAAAGACTTGGGAAGTTACACCTAGGATTGAACGACAAGGAGGCTGATTGTTCAAAGTACGTGAGTGTAAACAATTGCGGTCAGCGATATGGGTTCACCATAAAAAATAGGTATCAGTGACGAAACAAGCATGATTATTGGGAATCTGCATACAAATGGAGACTTAATGCTTGAAAACGCAATCGCGTCTCAACGAATGGACGTTGTTTTAATGAGCAGCAGGTTTCTCTCAGGACTTTCAACTTCTAAATCATACAAATGCAAACTTGATGACTGTCCTTTTGCAGGTTCACATAGCTCTAAAAAGTTACCTTTAAATCGTAATTAAACACACCTAAGTTTAAAGTTAACCAGAGCGAAAAGACTGACCAACTCTTCTCTATATTTGCACGGACTGGTCATCGAAAGACCCGACTGAACGCTTGAAACACTTGTACATTACAGGTCTAGTCGGATAGGGATTCAAATGTTCCAAGCCTGTGCAATGTAAAAGAAGTCTCATTGAATGTATTTTTACAGATCACGGACTTTGTACACTGAAGATAAAGTCCAGGCGGAAACAACTAAGAAGAAAAGTGGTTTATGGGCCAAAGGGTATTTATTGCTACTTTTCGATAAATTCTCCTCTTTGGCTGGTACAATTATATAAAATTAAGTGGCGTGTTAGAATGTTATTGATCAAGGATAAATAAACAATTCGTTCAAACTCTGAGACTTCCTTGGCCGAACACGGCCGCCCAACCCGTGAAACAATTTGTCCCCGTCCCACTGTCCCAGCCTGATTAACACTGACTAACTAGAATCAACTTCGTTTGTGTTGTTCCTAACCACAGCGAAGTAGTGTTAGTCATTTATTACTACTTGCCGGAAAATACAATAATGCGACTTCAATCAAGGTGCCTCTAATAGCGGTAACCAAAATAACTGTGTTTGGTGTTTGCATCTGTAGGTGACCCTAGACAGAAACTTCCATGAAATGTTTCACATCTGCAATATCTAAACATCACAGGTTCTCAGAATTGTCCAGGGCACAGAACAAAAAACGTTGTCAGCCTGTCTAGTTACCAATGGTCGGACTATTATTTATAAAAATACGCATGTAGTAACTATGTGGTCTGCATGGATACGACAAACGGATATTTGGGTATCTGGATAGGTGTACACAGCCTAGTGTAGCTAGAATCGCAACCAGACATCCTAGAGCTCCCCTAGCTACTGACGCACGGCGCCTAACCTTGCCAGTAGCAATGCATACACCCTAAATTAAACATAGCGAACCCTAATTTTGTGGTACGTTCTTAATATGATCAGGAGCTGGTTATTTGACGATACAGGCCCTCATGGATGTTCAAAAGTCAATCTGTTTTAACATACTGGCTAGTTCTCACAGCCGATTTTTTGTCCCCATGTTTTTGTTCCTATTCATCTGTTCATTCCTGTGATCCGTGATCTTCGTGCAGTGAGTCAGTGACCAACTGTTCAAAATGAGACCTTTTCCTTTGTGCGTGATGCAAGAAGTAGCCTACGATACACTTTTTCCTTCTTATATGCGCCTGTCATTTCCACGGTGTTTTTTTTACAAGAACACAAGAAATATCTCAAGACTAATGAAGAAATGGTTATAGTTTGTTTTGTGGAGCTTACTTCATCGATTCAGGGATCAATCCACTCTGCGTGACCTTAACACAACACCACAGTTTCTCGTCTACTCTGGCCAAACGCTTTCTTCCTTGTCGAATTTTCTTGCTAAACAGAGGACTTCGTTAGGTTGTGTCTAAACTGAGGCACACAGGTATGTAAATTTTTATTGATTGCAATGTTTTTTTAGTAATCAACTCATATTCTACAGAAGTTTGCGAATTATGCAACAACAACACGGTGACTATGTTTTGCACAAACATTTATTTAGAAGTATATATGTTCACTAGAAGTTGGGTAATAGTTAATGTTTATTCGAAGGCCAGGGATGTTGTCAGCGGCACATATCCAATGCGAGAACCCGTGGCACAGGACTGTTGTTATATGAACTATCAACCTGCCACACTTGAATCCAGAATGACCCTTACATGTGATCAGTTGCTTACGTTCAAAGTCAAACGCAGCCCGTTGACGTTAGTATAGTCAGTGATAACCTATCTGCAACTCGCTGCAGTTAGCCAGTTGGTCATGGCCATTTATTTTACATAACCATATTGCTTGTAAATAGTTCATTGAACGTTTACGAGTAGGCGGACTCGCGACACTGAGGCTTTTACAAACAGTTTGTTGTAGTGGCGATCACCGAAGTGGTGAACACCTGGTTGGAACTTGTTGAATGTTTGTATTAAATTTCGGGGATTTTGATTGTTTCAGACTAAAAATCACTTACATTCAAGCACAGTCATCGGTGTGTCGTTGGTGTGTCATCAACACCACGTCCACGGGGATATAGAGCTCAGTGCCCGTGAGTAAACATCAGATTGTAGTTAAAACCCATACTCATTACATCAGGAGGTTGCAGTCGTCAGGATTACAGCAAGGTAAGTGAATCGATTTCCGTAGCTGTTGTGTTTTCTTCTCTCGTAAACTGAAGTTGACCAGCCGTTGTGTGCAAGCGAGTAAACATCAGTCAAGAATCCTGGAAGGGTTGAGTAAAAGTTCTTGCAAGAACGTCTGTAATCTACTCTCCTCAGCTGTTGTGCCAGTGATCTAGTGGGTTGGTGAACAAGTGTCTTTACTGCAATCTGAAGCCTTTTCCCAGGTTATAGGGAAGGTAAACTGTAACCTATTTTCGTGCGCGTTGTGCTCAATTCAGGGTCTCGGAGCAAACAGAAGGCATTAACTTACGCAAAACAGGCAACAAATGTGAGTTTCCTCTTTAACGTTCATTCATTCTTTGCAGACTGTTAGAATGCGTAGTAAATGTTTACAGATGCAATAGCATGATCAATTACTTTCAGTATATACGCCCAAGTGAGGTGAATGTTCACTCACGTCCTCAGCAGTCGACAAACACAAACTTTCTGTGCTAAGTATAGACCTTAAAGTGTTTGTAACCCAATAAAAATGATATCTGACAAACAGACTTATACTTTAATATACTACAGCCAGTGCTATTTTGATTGGAATATGTTTCCTCAGTTGTTTACTGATGCTTGTCCAAGTGATCACAAAGTGTGTTCGATGAGGAGTTGGTATTTAAGCTTGAACTATATAAAGCAAATACACTGAAATGAAAAAGCTCGATTGCGTTAACACAAATTCCAGTCCTAAAAATCGATAATGCCGATGGTAAAGTGAGGAGCTTTGTAAGCATTTTAGGCTGTAACTCATCACTGTCAACGAAAGAAGATAAACGTCATGTTTATTGTTATCGTTCACGAACAAAACATACTACATTTTATATAACATGTTGTAGCAACGACCCTGAATGACGCATACGCAGCTCGTCATCGTTGGCGCTTTTTTCTCACGCTGAACGGCAATATAATTAATCACTGATTTAAGGCTTAAATGCTCCGTTAGTAATTAGGTCGTATTTATCCGAGTTGCTTGTTAAGGCTAGTGGTATTCACACACTCAAAACTGTACATTATAACTAGATTCATTCTCTGCTGGTCTCTCAAAAACGAGCTGCCAAGTAGACTCGATGTTTGAGTTTTTGTGGTTCGTAAGTATTATCTAGTCTTCTGTATTATATGAAGCCGCCATTTTTGACTGGGACTACGCAAATACTCTGTCACTGGGTCCTGACTATTGGCTATTCTAGGTTCCTTAAGGTCTTATGAGAATTTTGCGCTAGGAAGTTAATGATAGCTACTTTAGTTCCGACAGATGTATCACTATAGCACAGAATGCTCTGTTTTGTTGAGTTAGATTTGACTGTGATACTGCTATAGTGTTTTGGAGTGCAATTTTGAAAGATTTTTGATGTTGCAGAATATGATATAATTCGGTTGTGCCTAATGTGAGGTCAATGGCGCAGTGGTCAACACGGTTGCCTCATGAAAGCGTGGCCGGAGTTCTAGTCCCGGCAGTGGCAAGGATATGCACTACTGACGAGCTCTAATGAGAGCGAAACTCGAGTCTAGTGCTTCTTTTCGAAAGGGGCCGACTGGAAAGTCTATGGGAATGCGACAGCTGCGATCAATTGTGGGTGATGTTCAACCTATATGAAAACCAAAATCCCATGCTGTTCATCAGAACTCATTTTACTTGATAGATGTGATGACTGAGCGCATCTTCCACTTTGATCAAGGAGGTACTTCAATGTGTCGATCAATTGTCGATCAAGTAGTTATTAAGTTTTCATGGCCACTTTATTATTGACTGCTTCTTTTGCTCTTTTATTACCGTCGTAAACGCTTGCGCTCCCAACGAAAAACTGTTATCCCTTCCGAAAATAAACATTATAATTTGTTCTGTGAGCGTCTTTCAATAGTCTGTAAGTCTGGTTCGCATGGTCACTAATCCCTTGAGTATTAATTGTGATGAGATAGGTTGCATAATGCCTAGTGTCTGTCTGCAATTTGTTGATCAGCATTACCAGTTTTCAATAAACGCAATCACCAAACTGATCGTCCCATTCTAAATTGCAAGGCACAATATGTAGCTGCGCATCTCAAGCCTGATGGTTGAAATGGAGGGGTTCGTATATGTCGCGTTCTTGGATAGGGAGTACAAGAAGTCAGGACACTGAAGGCCTGCGCTGTGAAAAGTAACTTTAAGTTGTTAGAGAAACAATATATATTTCGTAAGAATGCAACAATATCCACGGTAGTGGCTACTATTGGGCGGTACTCATGCCGCGTTTATGACTGACAAGTTTGTTATTGCTCTTCGCAAACTTACTTCAAGCAGTTCGGTTGGTCAATCCGTCACACATTCAACCAAACTGTTTTTGCCGTCAACCTTTTACAAAAAAACTCGGGGGGTGGTAGCTGGTCGTTGTTCCGGCTGGTTGTTGTTGAACCGTTCCAACCAAACTGTTTTTGCCGTCAACCTTTTACAAAAAAACTCGGGGGGTGGTAGCTGGTCGTTGTTCTGGCTGGTTGTTGTTGAACCGTTCCAACAGCGTTCGCAAGGGATTGTGCACGAATTGTGGTTTGTAGCATGTCTTCCACTGAAGAAACTGCTGTAGTACGATTTCATTACAACGATATATTTAAGTTTCTCTTTTTCAGGGATTCATTTTTCTTAGAGTAGGGAATTATCCTGAGAGTAAAATGGTAGGCTGTAAATCTGTGAATACAAATTGTCACCTACGGTTCCCCGGAGTATTATTCATAAACGTACAAGCTAGTGTTGAACATTTCTTATTCTGCTGACACCATGCGAATCGTTGCCAAGGCAAATAAGAGCGAGATTCAGAATACATGCGAAAAGGTACTCGAAGTTAGTTAACTTCACTTACAACTCAGCAATTGCTGACTAAATGTTGAAGTACGTATGATCATTAGCTATCAACGAAATCATTACTCGACCGTATAACACGAAGCGCTTTGTTTACAGAATGTCCCATCAAGGCTATATGGGTTGCGTTGATTTTGTAGCATTTATCCTATCGATGAAAACATGGTACGAATAAATAAACAAAATTTGTAGTCTTTGTTCTACACTTTGGTTTCAGTAAAGTGTACTAGGAGAACGACAAGGCAACAAACCGGACCTGCTATTTGTGTTTGATCAGCATCATTAATGTGAAAATCGTTGATAGGGTGATCTATAGACCTGATTAGTAGGAAAGTGGCCAGTTGATTGAAAACCAACACCTACTCAGAGACTGTCCAGATCGCGAGTGCGATTAGTTTCCTTAGATATGGCTTTTTTTTGCAGATCTGCCGTTTTCTAACTGACCTGCAAAGGTGCAAGCATCCATCACGATCCCAGAAGGGGTTCAGAAAGATTTTTTATAAGTGGATGGTCCCACCTTCCACCAGCGAGTTGGTGGATAATTTTTTTGACTTAGTTGAGTCTTATCAGCACAGCGCATGCCCGAAAATCGAACCCACGGCCTGTGGGTATGCGGCAGGTCGAGACAGCTATCCATAAGTTCGTTAGTTGTCACTGGGAACAGCGGTTTGCAAATAATTTCTCAACCCTTTCTTGGACCGTAGTAGACATTTGCTCGTCTTTTGGCTAGCCACACAACGTCTGACTTATTTCAGCCGCCGAAGGAAAAGAAGCGTAACAGCTAAGGAAAGCGATTCACTGTAATCCTGTAATCCTGGTGACCGTAGCCTCCTGGTCTACTGAGTATGGGTTTTAACTACAATCTGACGCCTAGTCACGGACCTTCGGGATCGATTTTGCGGTGCGCGTGATGCCGACGGTATTCAAATTGGTCAAAACAGCTGTCGATGGTGGTCATTGGGACCAAATGCTTGAGTAGAATTGCACGCAGATCCTGTGAAACTGAGTACTTTTGGTCCCACAGGCCAAGGTTGCGCATTCAAAATACCAGGTAGGAGTCACCATTAAAAATTCGTCCATTTCTACTGAAATTCTCAATTTCAACATTATTTGCTGTGAACACAGTAACGCTAAATCGTTCCTGGTGATTTAGGATAATTCACTCAGTAACGCTTATTCAGGTGGTCAGGTTAACAGAATTATCTACCAAATGCAAAAACTCCAGGAAGACGATCGAAAGGAATTTGAATTTATACGGTACTGTTTGACAAAATTACAATAAAAGTACTCTCTTACCTTGAATGTAAACTAACCGGGATACACAAATTACCTAGCAGAAAAGCGTTCAAGGATAGAGTAACTAAACACGAGTTCACAAATAGCCACCAGTCAACGGAAATGAGCTCATTAAAACAATCGGGTGCAGATGAAGATGAGAGCGTGTCAAACAATACCAAGAAAGAAAGTTTCAACAGATGAGCAATGGTAGTTACAAAAAAGAAGAAAACAAACATTTTATGTGCAGTTATGGTACAAAATTCATCATGATCGTTTACTGCACACAGCAAAGACAAATAAAGGCAAATTAAGGAT
This sequence comes from Paragonimus kellicotti, assembly GCA_014220965.1. Classification (NCBI taxonomy): domain Eukaryota; kingdom Metazoa; phylum Platyhelminthes; class Trematoda; order Plagiorchiida; family Troglotrematidae; genus Paragonimus; species Paragonimus kellicotti. The sequence goes on along the minus strand of LOND01000105.1, from coordinate 194,188 downwards.
CGGCTTTCTACAAACAAACCAAACATACCTCAACGGATTCATCGTTCCGCATCATACCAGACAAAAGACGACAAACGTACCAGACGAACTTCAACAGATCCAACAAGCATCATTATTACTGTTACCGCTATTAACGCGACGTGTCAGACAAAACTTTACGTAGGCTATTCAGATTAGATCAGATTAATGCCCCATTCGCCCAAAAAAAGAACATTCGACTTTATCCTATGGGATACTCAGTCACAGTTTATAGCGAATTTTTTGTGAAAAGAAGGCAACGTGAAATTTCTTGTCTAAACTGTAAGAAGATCAGGAGAAATGAGTGAATTTGGTTACACAGACATCTGGTAGATAAAGTTCAAAGATAATAAGACAACTCAGAACATGAAAAATGACATAATTCGAAATGAACGCTATATACAAACTCATCGCTAATATTCAAATATCTGGATAAACTGTGACATATGTCTTTTAAATACTGCTAACATTGTGAAGAAACATCATAGAACTACACAGAAGTTCTCCATTCTTTACAAGTAGAACTAACAAGGTATTGGCAAATAGAATAGTTATGATAGTCTGTACAACTCACTCCCGAGGATTTGACGGGGACCATGACCACTTTGCGTGAAACATCAGAAGTTTAACTTTAATAAATACAAACAAGATGAGTTGGGACTACTTTATGTCAATACTAAGAAAGAAACAAATAATTCGTGTGACTGGGATGAGGTACTTGAGTTCCGTTCATGTGAATCGCGAAAGGAACAGTGATGAACTCGGCTATCTTTTGGTCATTAAGCTAGAAAACTCGCACATCCTGACAATACCCAGGATTACAAAGTGAATACTGGGATGTAGATGGTGGTAATCATTACACATAACAGTTGGTAAACTGAAGTAAAATCGTGTATGATTTGATCAAACCCCTGTAGTAATATCATCTGCATATTCCGCCAGAAATGTATACGCTAACGAGAGCATGTTGAAGATATAGAAGGAGGGAAAATGAAGGCAATTTAGGATGTAAAACTCATTTAGGATCACTGTCCATGTTTCGTCCTCGCAGCCAACAAACATAAAGTAAACATGGAGCCAAGTAAGATACGTATCGTTTACATTGCAAACCTCCAGATGCGACAGTTAACAGTTTGCGTCTAGCATGCTGAATGCGTTACTGTAACCGAAAATACAAGTCCACCCTTGCTTTCTCTATCTCAACAGGAACGTAAGATGTACGAAAAGAGAAAGGATGTCTAGGATTGAACTAAAAGTGTGATCGGGAAACTTTCTATTGTCAAGAGATGTATCAACTGATAATCTTGCCAGGTTTCAATAATTTATAACAGTACAGCAGAACAAGCAGTGAGAGTTCAGATTAATGGGACAGTTTTGGACGCAGGTTCGATGATGGCAGTTCACTAGTTATCAACCAGTTAACCGTCCAGGTGAACTATGTGTGCAAAACCGAGAGACGTAAAACAGGAATCGCATTTTTCAGAAGTGAGAGAGGAATTTCATTTTACTTGTGTTCTTTTGAAGTTTTTGACCCAGTAACCGCTTCCAACACAGTAGTAACCTGAGTAAAGTAGTTATGTTCGTAGCTGAACAGTGTGCAGATGTGTGAGGAACTCCAGCTGCAATAGGATATTGGTGGTTTCAATCGCGACATTTTAACTGAAGGTTGATTGAGAGCTGTTTAACAGCTAAACAAACTGTGCTAGCATCTTACAACGAAGCTCAAACCCAGGGTTAATACCCACATATTTAATGGCTTATCAGTTCTCGAATTCAGCCAAATACCTGAGCTCCAATTAGACTTTACCTATCCATTTATCACTAAGGGTTGTGGTTCGAATTGGGTGTCATCTGTAACCTGCGTGAAAGATACTGTTGCAACAAAGAAAATGTTCTTTTATCCTAACATTCATTTCACCCGTATTTGCCTCTCGGTTTCCATGAGCAATATTCCGTTTTACATGAAACAATTTGATCTTTGGAATGATTAATTTCAAACGTACCTTCTGTGATTCCAATGTTTCTCCCACTAGTTATCAGTGTGATTTTGCAACAGCCCACCGATTTAGCACTCCTGCCTCGTGACCAGTTTGTACCGGCTATAACTTGTCCTACACGATAAGTATAGACTACAGTGAATAGGAGTTTCGGTTGGTCCAACGCAGGTGACCTGATAGGTTCATCCATGGAGGAAGCTGATTTTGTAATGTCGACTAGAGGATATGTACCGAAAGGTAACAAAATTGTGATAACCAGTCTGACAAGAACCGAATAGTCCAGCTACTTTAAAATAGGACGAAAGCAAACGACTTGTTCGGTAACTTATTCTGATGTTTCTGATTCACTCACTTATGGGAGTCGTGTGATTATAAACTGAGCTTACTGAATAAAGACCATAGAAATTGGTTTCTTCTATGGATACGTTCTACTTGCTATTCGCAGATAGTTTCCGTGTGGTTTGGAAACCACGAAAATAATGTTTTACTTGTTTTCCGAACCACTCACTGTGCAGGTTAAAATATTAGACTGGTACACAATATTGAAATGAAGGGTATAGACTTCGCTTAAAACAAGTAGGTCTTCATCTGATTTTAGACGATCATCGTGAATGTTCGGGAGTAGACACATGCCTCTCTGTGATATAGAAGCATATGTAGTGTATTGTGAGATTAAGCCACACAATTAACATATCGTCCCCCTCATATTTTTGTTAAAGCAACGTCAAATGAACAGTAATATGTTGTGCGTTCGAAAGAGCACAACTTGTGTATCATGGCATAGAATGTAAAGGAGCCATGTCAAAACAGTCTATCCTCAGGTGGCCTGTCAATATCGGGCAGTATATGATGCAGCACGCTGCAAATACCATGCGTATGGAAGAGAATACATGCATGAGATGATTGTTACCAAAACTTAGAAAAACTCAGTACACTAGGCCTCGGTATATCAGTAAACACAATGATCAATTCTACTTTCCTGTTGCTTTCTTGTTAGTTAGTCAGTCAAACAGTCGAAAAAGAAAAACTTTAAACACAAAAGATAACCATTCCATATAGGCGCAGTAATGAAATGTTGAAGATTTTTGCACATATATTTAGTGTCAGTCTACTGAAACTGTCAAGTGATGTACTGGATAAAAAGAGAATCACCGGTAGCAGATAAACGATCAATGTTGCGGGTGAAAATGATGGTTTTTGCTCTTGTGTTCTGGACTAGATAAAACAGACTGTGATAATTCATGTAACCAGCGTAAATGATATCAGAAAGAATGCCCCAGCAAATTTGTCACGCAAAGTTTGATGATTGAAGAAAAAAAAGCAAAACCCGATAGACTTGGCGAAGGGAAACTATTGTTTCTGAAATGTTTTTAATAAACCTGCTAACAGTAATATATAATTATTATAAGGTACAGCGAAAATACAGAACACGAAAACCCTCATCTGAGACATGGAGGCTTTACTCTTATAGACCTGCATAATGACTGGAACTTTTGTCCTAGCTCAAATTTGTTTCTTTCACATCATCTTTCTTCGTCGATTAAAGTTGTTAGGCTGTCTATTTGTGGCCATTAGTGTTGTACTAATACACTTCTATTGTTGAAGTTGCAAAAGAAGAGAAAACATTCTATTTCGTTTTGTTATCTAATTAGCCGAAGGTTAGATAGCGTCTTGAACAATTGTCATACACGCATGTTCCATGTGTCCCATTTCACATGGCAAACAGTCACTGATACATCAACGTTGATCCTAATTAGTAAAGAAATATAGCAGGATTGGATCCATTGGAACGTTTACACAATCTATGAAGTACAATTTGTCCTTCCGTGCATACTTTTGTCCAAGTCAAAGTATCAAAGCAACAATCGGAAGTTCTATGCACTCCTCTCTCTGAAATTGACCGTTAGAGGTGCACGTTTAGGTAACCATAGTAACGGTTTGTTTATCTGGTCGGTAACCATACCAACGATTGTATTGAAAATTAAAGCAAGACCAAGATTAGGCGAGAAAACAGGTTAGTAGCATGCAATGAATTGTCGAACCCAACCCGTTCTCTATTCCTTTCTGCATAGTAAGCTGGGCGTACGTGCACATCACCACGCCCAAACAACACCCAAAAATGCTTCCATCCAACGAAACAAAACTAGTAAGAATGCGGTGTTCCTTAACAGACTAACCTTATTTTGTACTCAGTGTACCGGTTTTAACATTCACGGAAAATGTGATAATCCAACTGTTCCGTCTGAGCCTGGTAAGTCATATTATAGAGACATATGTCCGGTGGTTTAAAAGCGAAAATCTAGGTTCTCTACATGAAGTTTATCTGGACGAATATCTTTCGCGCTATCTCTACTTAGCTAATCACAAAATGGTGAAACCGGTCACTGTAGAATGATAGTGTGGATAAAAGAAGGAAAAAACTCGCAATCAACCATACTTTGTTTCACGTGGACCACATATAATCGAGACCGATGATACCACAGGATATTTTACTCCACCTATATGAAAATCGAAATCTAATTCAAATGTTAATTTATGGTAAAAGTGATTTACTGCCAACATTCGCTTACTCTCATTCATCTTTTATTTTTATGGATACCCGGTTATTACAAATAATCTGGGGTCCCAAAAATTGGCAGCAAAATCTAGAAAACTTTTGGTTTCGATAGAAGACATTTGAGTAAACTGAGAAGACGTCACGGTTTTGGGTAGCAGTGAATTAAGCCAGAATGCGAGGTGTTGAGGTTCACGCTCTAACGTTTACGGAGAACGTTTCAGGCCTTTACTAATCCATGTGATGTAACAACTTATAAACCACCCCCACCTAAGTATGCCTGGACTAAACGCTGCATCCTACGGAAAAGAGGCTCATTTGTAGATAAATTTTCAGATCCGAATATATGCACTGAATCATGCACTGAATCAAGCATATATATATATATATATATATATATATATATATATATATATATATATATAAGGGAGGGCATTAGCATCAATACGGACTATACGTTAGTGTGAAAGTCCCAGTTTTTTCATAGTAACTTGATTTTGTTGAATATCCAACATTTCCCTTCCTCATGAGACAAAGTTATGATTTATAGTAATCGCGCTGAATGTTGTTGTTCGAGGTTCTTTCATTGTCAGTGACCCCACACAATCTACTCTTTACTTTACAAGCCAATCGAATGACCAACTTGTTTACCCGTTTCTTTTCGCCTGTTGTGTAGTTCGCAATTAGTGAGATAATGTTGTAGCCACTGGGCAACTTGTTCAAGGTTTGCCTTACTGGAAATCTCTATTGTCTTGACTTCGACTGTTTAGATGAATTTCCTCTAGCTACTGTTGAAGGTTAAACCAGAAGAATTGCATCTCACGTTTTCTATCAGTGATGCTTGGTTTTTTGGTGTGTTCTATTTACGCGAAATCACTTCATGACGATCGATGCTCTAAAATTGGTCAATACAGTGTGCACCCTTTTACGCTGTAGCTGACAGTTGTTCAAGCTTATCAGTAGTGTAAACCCTTTTTATTGGGAGTTTTGAACTCCGTCTACATTCATATCAGACAACCACGCTGACGTCACGAAAATATGATCAGGCTTCAAATCCTGTTGGTGGTAATAGCATGTATCACTGTCGAGCCACAACAGGGGCGAAACTCAGATGTAACGCTCCTTTTCGAAACGGGTTGACTGAAAGTCGTGTGAGTGAAGAATGTGACCACTTGTGAGTACTGTTCAAGCACACTTACGTGGGACCTGGGAAAACTTTCGTTTTATTATGTTGCTGACAAACAACACTGGCGGCACTTGCATTATTCAATCAGACAATCTGCGGGGGTTATATATAATTTAACAGCACCTCGAAAGCAAACATTAGTTTGTTCACAACGGCAACTCTAGGATTCTAACGTTCACACGTGGTACACACCACTTCTTGCTACATTGTACCCCAGCGTTTCTTCCTCTATTTTCCCCCGGTTACATCAACACCACAGGACTTTCCTCTGCCTGACCACCCTTAAGTAGCGATGGATGACTTTATAGGATTAGACACTTTAATGTGGATATTGATTAGCAAACTAGAAAACTACATTAGACAAAACGATGACTTCTCACCATAATAACGATTTGAAGTCAATGTTTCGCAAAAGCGTTTAACGAAGCCATTTGCACAATTTCAAATTGTCTTGGTGAGTAGTTCCCATACGACATACTTCAAGTCATACTGCGATCAATCGTTTGGCTTACTGCGTCTCATTAGACGGCTGAATCATGGAGCGGACTGCTTCGATGCATTGATCAAGCTTTTAAGCTTGAGTTTTCATGCCAATCTGAACATCTCCACTTTGATGTGTGTGGTCAGTGTGTTGAAGGTTGCGTCACTTTTTTTCATAAGTTTGTACATGGAATAGAAGTACACGACCATCTTTGTCTTTCTTAACAAAAAAGTGAACGACTTTATTGGAAAATTTAAACACCATCGTTATTTGAGAACTTTTTGTTTTCTGTAGCCCCGACCGAAATATACAACTTGTAACCGTGAGTGATTTGAATAATGCCAAAGGAACCACGAGACATTCGCAACACCCATTCGAATTGTTTCTTCAAAGTTAGTTCTGTTACGATGAGAAATTTCGGCTACCTTGGTTTTGTAGTGTTTTATTGTTTGCAAACCATAAGTTTTGTTCACGTTTAAGATAGCCATTACATTGTGGATTATAACAGTAATTTGTAGATAACGAAGTGAAAATATTAAGATTCGACAGCTCCTAATCCGGATGCAAAATATCAGCTCGATTGCCACCGTTAGTCACACTGAATTACAATGAAGGATGATTACCAAGACCAACTTGTTTGATGAGGTCAGAGTAATTTGTGGGCATCACGACATGCTTCCTTGAGCACAACTGAACTGCAGTGCAGTTACGTCTGAGGTCAAAGCCATCGACATTCAACAACACATCCGACATTGCGGATTATCTATGGAAAATAGGCGAGGCGCATTTCAGAAGCATTTCAGAGCGCAAAATCGCTAGCACTCTGTATGTTTATCTCATAACGATTAGGTCTTATTTTGGAAGAATAACTATTTTCATTAATCTCAACAACATTCTTGATGCTGTCCAGCTTATTAACATTCAGTGCATTGCGGCGACTAAATATCTCACTTAATTATGATAGCACTACTGACTGATTCATGTGTTTAGAACAACATGCCTTTCATTGTTGATCTCGGTGAGGAATTATTTTTCATTTAACGTTTACATTCTTGCCGAGATAATCACACAATATTACGCAAGTTCTATACAGAGTCTAGGATATTCACACTATGCGAACCAAGCGTCAGGAGGCCACTGGTCTTATGGACCGAACTGTTGGAAACAGCCCAGTACGCAAGTCTCAGTTTACGGTCATTTGCGGAGAGAGCAAGTGTTCGTTTGGCTAGCTTGAAATTTACGGACAAGAACTCTGTCTTTCTAATCTACTTCAGTCTGCGGGGTGAGGGGGAGTGACATGGCTAGGTGAATGATT
>LOND01000105.1:164943-178116 GCA_014220965.1 Paragonimus kellicotti | reverse complement strand
GGCAGTGAAAGCCGGAAGGCTAGCTGTCTTGCTGATGACGCCTTACTTTCACTTACAGCTCGGTTGTTTGTTTGCAAGGTGTAGGCGCCTTGATGTTGTATGTTTGAATATAGACGTAGCTATTTTTAGTAGTTAGGTCCTCTTCCCCCCTCTTTTTTTCTTCTCTCTTCCTATACAGGGTTTGCTTTTTTCTCCTTCATGGTTGTGTGGCAGTTCAACATCAGTATGAACCATTGATGTATTTCTGTCTCTGATGATGATTGTCTCACGGAACTGAAAACAGTCGATCTAAAGCGATGCACACGAACGACGACGGACGACTTGGATCGTCTTACAGACATACCCAAGCAAACGAATTCACAAAGACTAACAATTCATTGATTGTAACCGCGAATGATCTTGATGAAAAAACGATGGTACCTACAAAAGTAAGTGTTCTTTTCTCTGCCGAAACAGATAATGCCCACTCACTCAATATTAGTATTTTGCTTCGTACCAACACTACTGCTCTTAGACACTCCATAAGTAGTTTAGTTAGAGGACTGCTTTTCTCAGACAATAACAGAAGCTACTCGTAGGTAATTTAGTGACCAGTGTGAAGGGCATCTGTACGGCAGCTACATCACTACAGTGACTTGTTTACGGACTTCGCCCAATTGCTGAGCGCAGAGTCGTATGAGCAGACATAATTGGGCGTAGTCAAAGTCTGTGTATACATATATTATATACATATAGTTACGTGTGCGTGGGGCTGCGGCTACCTTTTGTTTCCACGAGTCGATTCACCAGACACGCAGACATCGGCCCAGTGATGTTCCTTCATTTTCTCGCATTCCCATAACGCCCACTTCACATAACGACTCACCCCCGTAACCATACCTACACGTGCAGGCATAACAATGATGTGAGGAATCCATAGTCAAGTCTGTCACCACCACCATTACGGCTGCCACCAGCAAACGAACTCATTGTTGGCTGTACGGAACTCGCCCTATGTCAACCGTGTCTTGGGCGTTGTCCGTTCATCTGATTGGTTGCATTTAACAACGGTGATGTTCGCGAATAGGCGACGCCAGTTAGGGTGAAACCTTTTGCCCGTTGGCTAATTCTGGCTGTTGGAGCCCGGCTCAGAAATAGTAATGTTGCTCACCAATCCGAGAAGTTAAGCGGGGACAATAGGTAAGTACAATGAAGGCAACGAATGGGTTTTTGTAATAAGTCCGTTTTGTATAAACACACCAACACACAGTTTGCTGCCTTCATTTCAAACGATTGATTGTAGTTCAACTGTTGAGAGTCTATGGGGAAGTTAAATTGTTACCATAACCCCTCGGTACGCATAAAAGTGCCCCAACGCTTCTCAACCCCTTAAAAGTAAGCTTTTATGTCCATGTGTGTGTGTGTGTGTGCGTGTGTGTTCATGCCTGAGCTCGTGAGTACACGGTGACCTGAGGTATATAGTATAGTTGAGTTCACTAACGTCTCTAATGTGCTTACTACGGACACCGGGATTTCAGTGACGGCGGTTTCTATATAGTTCTGCTATAACAAATTCAATAGACCGGTGGGACAGGAAAGCATACTGGCGTAAGCATACATGCACACACACATTTAAAGTGACGTACACACACGTACACATCCAATGTTTGGAATGAAGACGGGCGATTACTAATTGTGCTGCCCTCGGCTGTATCAGTCCATCAGAATGCTAGCCATGGTGAGGTACTGTGGAACAATCTCAACCGACTCGGTCGTAAGTCGCTACTTTCTGTTCAGAGCTAAAAACTTTTATTCACGCATGACTAAGTTAAATATGCCTATCATTTTGATGTAGTTTGTCGTACATCCGTTTTTATTTGTGGGCTTAGTGTTGTCGCAACTGGATCGATATCACTGACCTGAATTTGGTCATTAGGCTTTAAAGGGTTGTCTGTCATTTGTATACCTTAACACCGTAATATACACGTAAGCCACATTTTTGACAGCAATAATGTCATTTTCCAATGAAAATTGTACAATTCTGCTCTATTACCAGTTCATCTGTCTCGTCAAACTATCATCGAAAGAACTGTCAGATGCTTCACCACACTTCATCTAAGTGTTTACGCATTCAGCAGTAGACCAATAACAGATGTGTACTTGTCTGATGAGGTTTTCATTTTTATGGGTTGTGCGTGTCACAGTTTCCATAGTTTTGGGCAGGCTAGAGCTATTGCTAGAAATTACAGGCTTAGACTAAAGAAAGATTCCAAACCGAAACCCTTGGCGCGGTCGGATGACTTGCAAGTCAAAGTAATTACTGTTTTCCAAGCAGTATGGATTAGCTTTATTCGAACCCCTGAACCTATGGCGCTGTGTGGCTGCAGTTCATCAGACCTCTGATTATTGACCTACTTGACACGGGTGGCTCAAGTCCCGTGAACTCAAACTGTCCAGTTAAGTCCAACAGATCGTCAAGTTGCGTAAACCGTCAAACTGTACCAAGTTCTAGATTATTTCTGACTGACGTCTGCGGGATTATAATATAGCATAACGGATGAACAGCAGACATGAAGAAATGTGTTATTATATTCATCTAGCTCTGTTCTGTTACTATTTGGGTTCTTTACAACAGCATTTGGTATGTGACGTCAACAACGTTTTGGCCATCGAAGTCGGTCGCTCAGAAAAGTCATTAAATTTTCCAAGGTAAAATTACGACAAGCCTTGTTGTTTTGTTGTGGTACTTTAATGAGAAAGATATGCTATGGCAACTCCAAACTGAGTTTTGTGTGATGGTTATTCACTTACCTCCCTTACATTACTAAGATTAACTGTAGTAGAAGACGAAGATGTTTCATGGCCTCAAACTAGCTGAGTAGGAATTATTAGAGAAATCCTCTTTATTCAGTGGAATTGTATAATGTTTACTAATTGCTTCCTCCAGTTCTTTCAAAACAGCTTAATAGTGGTAAGTATTTGTGACGTGATTATAGATTACCAGTCACGTGTTTTAACTGTTAACAGTTGGTCATCTTCAATATCCGAGCACAGCTCTGCGGGTTAGGTTTTCATTCCGAAAGTAATTAGCTGACTTGCATTTTTCTCTCATCGAAGACCGATCTACATCTTGAGAGGCAACCGTTGGTTCACCTCTGTGTAATTACACGGTTCATGGCCGTGCAAAAGAGTTGGACAAGGACTGTTTATTTGAAGGCAAAGGCTGCAATCATATCTTAATTGTGTTAAAACATTTATTTACGTCTTTTTTATGCAGAACACAAATAAATGATTGCTAACGGAACAGATTAGCTGCAACAGATTCTTAACACAATCACTTCCGTTGAATTCGTCCTTATAGGTGACATCTGTGAAAAATTCACAGCATGCGATTTGTATTTTCGTTTGAAAGTACCTCAGTGACTGAATAACGAAGAGCGTAAGACTGAGTTCTAAGTTTTAAACTTAATCATTAATCTGTGTGAGCGCTCTAGCAGCATTAGTAAGATTGATAAAGTTTTTAACCGTTTTTCAATATCACTCTGGGTACTAACCAGAAGTTGCAAATATGGCCTGACTTGCATTCGTTTAGCATGAAAACCACAGATACATCCAGTCTTTCTATTTATTAGAGGCGTTACGGTGAGACCTACGGTATTAAAGAAAATGAATTTTTGACTGCTCTCTGTTTTGTGCTGTGGAATAGTTTGTCACACTGATCAAGACAAAAAAACCACAGGTCAACATTTTGTACAATAGTTTTAACCTTAACGATCTTGTTGTCAAAGTTTGCGACCTGATGTGACAACTCAAGCGAAAGGACGTTCTACAGGATGCACAATTTTCGGTGTTCTTGTGACACTGAACGGAACCACTCTCACTAACCGCGTGCACTCAAGTTAACGATATGCAAGCTTGTTTTTGACAGAAGGCCGGTTGGCAGTTTGAATTCGGCAAGAAATTGATTTGTTAATTGGAACAATGTCCCAACACACCACACCAGAATTTATTTGGCATTGGTTATGGAGTATGATACTGTTAGATAGAAGCATACAATTTCATTTTCAACTACTGGAGCGCATACACTTTGTGGTAAGTAACTTTCACATATAATTATATGTAGTTAAATGATTTTAAGTTTCTGTATGATTCAGAAGCATTTTGCTTTGGGTTGATGTGAATTACATCTACTTAACCGGTTCGCCTTGCTTCGGTGATGATAGAATGCACTGTGTCTAACATTCAAGCCAATTCAAATTTCAGATGGTTACTAATCGCTATATCTATATGAAGGGAATGATGGACTGAGTACTTGAAGTAAAACCACTCAGGGAAACAGTACATTTCGGTCTGAAATTCATTTGTCTCCACTTGTTATTTCGGTGTCTCTGAAAAGGTAGCAATAATGGTATCACAAATATATTCTATTTGATTTTTGGATGAATAGTTACACATGTTCCATTTTATTTGTACCAACCCTAGAAAATCAGTTGCTTTTGTTGGTTTTTTGAAGTTTAGTTTATGTTAAATAGCTGATTTTTACTCACAGAAAAAAACTGTAAAAAAAAATCAATCGGTTGTTCAACAGTATATGTGGAATTATGATGAGTTCATTCCAAGTGAGATCAACTTACTAGTGTTAATAATCGCAATCCTAACCGTGCTTTCAGTTGGCATCCCCATATATGTACCTGTGCAACCTCATGGAAGACTGGTGATATGTTGTTTGCTCTCTACTCGGACTGCCGTGAACTCATCGGCTGGTCCCGACAACGTGTCACATTCTTCCTTGTGTGCATCAGGCTGTGCATCATGAATACGGACTTAAGGGGGTCCCATACACAAATATCCTTGCATCTTTATTTTACAAGAACTATACTAAATATATCTGCAACCTTTATACTGTTACTTGGTATACACATCGCAAACATCTAGCACTGAAAATAGAAATGAACACACAGAGGCTATGAGAAATATTTGTGGGGACTGCTGCTGTTTTATAGTCAGGCCACATTGACAAGTGACAGGTGTACAGAACGATTTTACGATTTTGTTTTTCACGAACAAAGTTTAGCTTATGTTCAATTTGTGCTTGCTCATAACATTACAGTTGTTCTGATACATTCTGTCACCTCTTCTCTAATATCGTTTTACTGCTAGCTTCAGATGTTAATTGTAGTATTGTGTACACAGTCTCATGGAAGTTCAGCAAATAGAACGAAGGTTGGTGGCGTATTTCCTCAGTGTAGTTGAGACATGAGAATTCACTGCGATAACCTACGACACTGAGAATGTCGAAACCGGAAGTCATGGCATTCAGCAACTAATCGAACACCCGAATAAACTTATGAATGAATATTTACCATCTGAGGAATGAGTATTAAATTTCAAAAAGACAGGCAACACTTTACTGTAAAGCCTACAAATAATTTCGTTGTTTAACTGTATAAAGTATTTTGAGAACACATAGTCTTCAATCGATAAAAGCAATAGCAATTCATTACAAACAAAACAAATCCACATTCTGCTATGGGGTTTTCTTGAAGACTGACTTACTTAATTCTATATATCTGATCTGGTTGGAGCAACTTGGAGTACCGTAGGCAGAACTCCATGAAAACTTTGCGCTTCTCAGTAAAACGAATCGTCTAATGTGATGTTTCAATGTTCAATCTAAAATTCATCTCTTATGCCAGTTGCTTAACACCTTAGCGTACATGAACCAATACTTCGTAGTCGCTCTAAAGTTAGTTGGACTGCTTGTGCTGACCTTGACATGAAGCTCGTCACGTACGATTCAACGGCTTGCCTTTGACGTCCTGCCCCCAAATTGACCTAAAGGGTAACTTAGTTGGTTGGTCATCCCCCTATGGTATGTCAGTCAGGATGAGAAACGCGTGCATGAGCAGAAACGCTTACACACCGGAAGCATCTTACTGCTTAGTTGTTGCGTATAAACTGAGACAAGTTCACTGCGTATGATGGCGCTGATTGCATGAGAATAGCTTCGTCAGCCGTTTCGTACAATCATAAATATCACGTGGACTGAACGTTACGTTCGCGGTTCACAATTTCAGTGAATCCACTTCCAATTTTGATTCGGGCATACATCATCCTGCACAATGAACTAGGTACACGTGGAGAACAGTGATTGGGATTCTCAGAAATAAGCAGCTTAGTCGCATTGGCACGATTCAGTCGAAGTTATTCAACTAATTGCATGATCGGAAAATAGGCCAGTAGGCCTCCTATATATTTGCTGTTTATATTAGTTGAAAACATGTTTGGGTAAATAAAAATCCACCTCATCTGATGCACACTGCGAGTTTAGTTAATTTGAGCGGAAGTAATTGAGACAACTTAGCAGAATTTGTAATTGGGATACACATTGAAGTTCCTTATTATCTTAGCTACTTGATCACAATTCAACCTTGTCTTTAGGAAGTAACGCATTGCCGTCCACGTTGGGTATTCGTTAGTCTAACAGAAAAGCATGACTAACGAGGTGGTAGGAAGTTTTCAACTGACAAATTTAATGAAAACAACAATACTGTTAACAGCTAGATGAACCCCTTCCAATCTTAATTCTTCCAACTTTAGCACACACAATGGGACAAGATTCTGTGAAGAACGATGCGAGTAAAAAAATAGCACAAGCGGGTTGTTCAAGTGTATTGGATTCTGCAAACATATACCTGTAGGAATACCACGTGAACAAAATCATCGATTAATTTAGGGTTAAAACTGGTTTCCTTTATCAAAAAGTGTAAATGATTCAGATTAGCTCTTGATGGAAGTGCACACGTAAGACCAAAGACAGGTCTCCAACTTATAAAACTGCGCGGGTTTTCAGATTGAGGTGAATGGAGGAGAAAACAAAAGGTATATTCAACTCCTTTAGTGGGTCTCGCGTTCAATTCCACTAGGTTGGTTGCTCCAGTTCATTCTGTTCACACGAATATCGGAATAGTAGGACAACCAACAGTTTCGGACAGTTTGTGAACACTATAAAACATAGATGTTTACTCGCCTTTGATTGGTTGTTTGAAAAATTCAGATGGCCCGCCACGTCAGGTTGTCTATCAACAGAATGCAGCGGTATTTGCGTCCCACACTGTACTGAATTAAGTAAGCATTAACGAGGAGGCAGTGCACCATACCTAAGCAATTGCTTCAGAAATAGACAAATATTTTGCATACTTACTATTGCTTATTAATGCTCAGTGATCTTTGGATCGCGGATCGGAAGCCGTATCAGATTTTCTCAAGGAAAATAAGCCAGCTAGCTAAGGACACAGTGAACCTATTGAGTTTAAATAACCACTACCGACCAGAATTTCCATACCAACGAGTTTCTAAAAAAGACTATGATGGCATGCTGTCATGGGACGTTAGTAAAAATGGGGAAAAAGCGGTGTTAATTGTTTGATTGCAAGCAGATATTTATATGATATAGAATGGAAAAGTCTACTACTGTTAACAACTTCGAAAGTATCTTGGAATAATCTCAAGTATCACGTCAGATTGAAAAGATATCAGATAATGGGATTTTCGGGAATGCCATATTGACCGTCAAAAACGACCTATTTCCTTATATCCATTTCTCACGCTGTCATCAGTCTGATAACATAGGACATGTACCAAGACTGTTCCAAGACTGAACAAAACGAAACACATTTGTACAACGTTTGTTTTTCTAGTGTTCAGCGCCTTGGCAGTACAAAATTTGTATCAAACAGAAACTCTTCGTATACACACACTGTGAATCGTCTGGTAATACTGGACTGTAAAAATGCGAACGAACGCATTCGTGTGCTGTTCTCAACCAAGCACGTTCATGGTAAGCTATATGTCCGCGGTGTTTTTCTAAGACTTTAAAGTGTAACTGGTTACACATAAACTACGCCAATTTTGAATTACCTTGTCAGTCACTCATTCAAGCAAACGGTCAGAAACTGTTTTGTTTAAATGAAAGTCATGATCATGTCTCGTTTATGTTAAATTGACTACATATTGTTTACCGGATAAGGTTCACCAAGTGCGACTACAAAGTTGGTAGAACATTCGCACCACGAAATGATTAGCATAATAATCATAATCCAATTTAACGCACGATGTTTTTGAATGACCTCGTCAGGTATGTTCTGAAACTGCCAACATATCTTTTAACGTATTTCAAACAGGAGTTATATCAGTTGTAAGATATCTGCACCAAAGTTAATATGAATAGAGGCAAACAATTCAAGTGTTGAGTTTAACGTTCTGTTAGTAAATAGAGTGAGAAAGCAAAGCTGCGAGCAAGTTGTGACACTCAACGTTCCAACCATCTCGGATGACCTTACTCAGGAGTTCTGGAATCCAAGTGATATTAACAAGGGAGCAGAAGTCACGTTGCCGTCGAATTCCCCAACTAACAATGCAACAGCATTTTATTTACACTGGAAAACCGAAACCGAGTGAGCGCTCACTTAATTTTCTAGACTGCTCGAGGAAAGTTGATGAACAACAGAGATTCTCAGGTTTCTGTGTACCGCAAACCAACCCATTCTGGTCGATATCTCAGCTTCAGCTCATCCGATCACTTGTCAATAGAGCTAATAAGATATGCTCCAATGAACTCTTTAAAATAACGGGGATTTTTCACAATGAAGAAATACTAGCTGCTAATCACTATCCAGACGCGTTCGCTGAGAACACGATCAAGCATATACCGACTAAGAAGGAGATCAAAGGGACTAGAACTTTCCGGTCCACCGCGAAAATATCGTATCGTGAAAGAATATCTGAAAACGTTCGTTCCATTCCATCTGAGTACGCCCTTAGGACCGTATTTCGGTTCAGATAATACCTTAGAAGACTGGATGATGCATCCTAAAGATCCAGTTTCTATGTACGACCGGACAGATTGCGTTTACAAAACCAAAGTCGGTGATTACAATTGAAAGTACGTGCTGCTGTACACAATGGGTGGATGCGGTCTCCTCCTAAAGAGACATACCAACCGCAGAAGCTAGTGTTTTATTCTGGCATCGCAGTACATCCACTGTAGGAGATTCACAACGTGTTTTTATCAAGCTCGAGTAATTCATAAGAATCCACCTTTTCATGCGGGGCGATGCTGTGCTGAGGTTCTCACTATTTATTTACACACCGCACGCATGCATTAATCGCAACAATAAGAAAAACCATGTGACCTGAATGTATAAACAATACCAGACATAGATGTACCTTATTTATATCAGTCTCATCTCCACTTAATGGGCAAAAACTCAGCAAGTTGACCTAACCAAAGCAAACCCAATGTGACTTCTGCTTCTTCGTTAATATGGTTTCGATTACCACATTCCTGCGGGTCATCCGAGGTGGTTGAAACATTGAGTATTATAACTAGCTTATAAGCTATATCGTTTAGCGTTTATTTTAGGTTACATCCCAGAAAAGTTGACAGGAAGGTTGTACAATCCACGTGATCAACCACATGAGTCGGCTTAAAATCATACCTACTGACATTTTCCTTGGGTACACCTAATCAGGAATAACAGAAAAAGATTTTCTATCCCGAGCCTATTTTCTCGTTTTTAATGACCAGAAAATTTTTATCCTAAAACGTGATGAACAATCCCTTTGATAGTAAAATAAAAAATCTGATTACCTAACAAAAATGAATGCTACACATTGTGAGGGAAACAAAGCTTATAGCTGATACTCAAATAGAAGATGTACAATTAGTAGAGGACCAATGTAGCTTGGTGATCCACACTTCGCTTTTCCATGAAGTTATAAATGAACGGTTGTATTCTAAAGTGAAACCGATGAACACCAGGTCAACTGCACTACACGGATTACCCAAACTACACAAGTTTGACGTCCAGAGAAGTTGCATTCTCTCGATAGTTAACTTGCCTCATCACCATCTTTCTAAGCGGTTGGTTGATGTATATTCGACTGTGAACTGCGAGAATGTGATCCTAGAAAATACATCGATTTCAAGATGGTTTCTGTAGATGTTGACTCACTACTCCCGAATGTTTTTTTACATGAAACTGTCAACTGTGTGTGCAATTTCATTCGTGGACCACAACATTTATATTCCCGTGCCAATTGATTTTTTTGGTGCATCAGGTTACAGCACTTGAGGGAAATAGCAATTCTACTTCAAAGAGATACGTTTCAAACAGATTGGTTGCGTCACGATAGGTAGCTTCTTTTGACAAACGCCGGATAATATCTTTGTGTCAGAGATCACACTCTGGGCAGCAGCCGCATCGTAAGTGTGAAGCTGTATAAGTAATGCGTCAAAGATGTCTTACTCACGACTGGTAATGAGGATCAGATTCAAGAGGTTCCGTGTGCACTGAACGCTGTCCATCCAGAGTTGTTAGTTCATAGTGAGCCAGAAGAAATGGATCGTTTTCCTTTTTCAGATACGTTATCCCCCCACACATACGTCAAAACGGCAAGCTAGGCCTTTAAGTAATTGCAAGTCAACATGAAAAAGCAGTGTGTGCTTCACACAAATCACTCATACAAGAGCCCTTGCGAAATCGCTTCTCAGTCGAGCTCGAACTATGAGCACCCCGGTTACAATTGTTGAAAAAAAAAAGATTAAAAATCACCCACAACTAATCGTAGCTGCTGCATTCCCAAAGACTGATAATGGCCTGATAATGAAGCTCCAAGGAAACGCTTGCTTGCCACGAGTTTCCTGTCGACTAAACAGGATATAATTATTCAGAATTCATAGAGGAGAACAGTTCCTGAAGGAGACTGTTCTAATCAGTGACTATGAGGAGGCGTTCTTAGAAGGATAGTCGATTGTTTCCAAATGCTATCTTCTTAACGCTATATTTCAAAATTTATCATGATGTTTAATCCGATGCTGGCTGTATGTACCGTATCACGGAATTCCTATACTCAATTTCTACTCAATAGATTGTTCATAGAGTTCCCAGTCATGAACTGTCACTGTTGTGATAATATCGTTCTGATTCTGATGTAATTTACTATTTCGTTTGACATTGTGACAGACTGGACACTGGCAAAACCGAATTGATTTCACAACAGAAGATAACGGACCACACCCTTAAGTGACTGTCAAACGCGTTAACCACATGGTATATGATGGCCGGTAGCCAATTAGTGTCACGTTGTACATTCTGGTCACCTGGTTCCTCCACTCACATCGTCTAACATGCTGTTGAGCAATAGCAACTGGAAGCTGGTAGCGACGATGGGAGTTATACCGAGTAAACGGTGATGGCCAATTCTAGGCACACATAATATGACGAAGCACGCAGGATTATTTCTACGGAACTCACGTTGTTTTTATTGGTTGATTTTTTTCTCCTGTTTTAGTTGTATGAACTCATCACTTTTATTAGGTATGTGACCGATCAACGAACTGGATGTAATTAACTGTTCCAGACTCTGTTTTGCTCAGACTTGAGTAAGCTGAATGCACGTAACAATGTTGTGTTACAATTTGCTGTGCATAGAAAAATGCAGACTGGTTTTTACTCATTTTTTCTGATAGTTCTGTCAGCTAAACGAAAACATATTATTCAGATGCATTCAAGTTACTATATCCTGGCATAGCTGGCATTAACTCAACTTTTCAAATGTGCCCAGAACTGCATTGAGGAGAATGCACGGTGAAATATAGTGTGATAGGTGAACAAGTCATTGATGCAGTTATTCCGATATTCAATGGGATACGCTTACAGCCCATAGCCGACGGACTTATAAGCGCCATCGCACGATCGGAAAGGTATATGTGTGAATTGGCTAGACACAGTCTGTCTTTACCGAATGACCATTCGTCACATTAATGCATCACTGTACCACGACGCGCTCCAGCTTGTGTACAACCGTATTCGTAGGTGGACAGGTGAAGGACCGGCTGTCAGAATTCCACGTGATTGCAGCGTGTATAAGAGACAATGGTTATACAAGCTTGTTGGTAGCTCTTGAAACAGTGTTAGTCGGACAAACGGAGATTTGACTTGGATAGGCAGGTGGAAGCAAGAATCGCATATAGAGAAACATTAGAAGACATTGGTCGAGCAGTCCACCAAATAACAAGAACATCAACCAGTAATGGATTGTTCATGTGAAACTGTTGTATCACTCAGGATCCCCAGCCCATTATCAGTATCTTTTGTGGCAGCTGACTTTCAGTCTAACTGACGTGGATGAGAAAACGCGGATGAGCCTGGTGAGTGAGTGATCCATCCGAGGATCACAAACGAGATTGCACCAGAACGTATGCATGGAGGGTCCTATGGGATTGAAGATGCTAAATGGCCTCTACTGATAAGAACGAAAATCAGAAAAATAAAACGTTAGACACTTCAAAATGAAACTGCAGTTATTATCAAGACCACTCGACGACCTGAAATCAAACTTACGGCAGTGTGGATCAAGGACAAGAGAGACATACAAATGAACTTAACAAAATTTTGTTTGTATTGGGTAGAACATTTGGTTCGATAGTGTACCAACATACGTTTTTCTTCTTTCTCGGTGATAGTATGACGTGCAGTCAAAACCAGCAGCGCGCACGGGTTGAATTTGAATTGTGTAACAGAGCGTGCTGCTGTGTTGTTGGCGCCGTTTTAGTTTTCGTTTGTGTAAGTCGTGTGCATGGCTTACTGGGCCTTTGGCTCATGCTTGTTTGTGTTGTTTCCTTTTACAGGACTGTTGCTGGAACCCCTACTTCGGAAGAACGCTGTCCCCCGGTGTCTCCACGTTGCCCCAAAGTTGGTCCACAAGTGTAACGGACAATCAGAGTAAAAACGGCCGGCTCGAATGCTGCAGTAGCAGGCGATCACGAGGATGTTTAAGGAACAAAAGTATTACCGGAAGGATTGAAACCAAATCGCAGTAGTAGATTACGAGATCTGAAGCTTCATTTGCCAGCAGAGTGAAAGGATTTTCCGCAAGCCATGTAGCTATAATTCAGCTACTGGACATTGCACTCGAAATACGTGATGCCAAGCTAAGCGGCGCAAAACTGTTGATCAGCAACCCCAACGAAACGTCAATGGGTTCCGAGCTGTTGAATCAACTGAATGCAAACGCGGACCTGAAACAATGAGAGCCAGAGATCAAAAATGCTGTTGTGAAATTGTTTCACCTGAAAGCTGGTGAATGGAGATGATGTCATGTCCATACCTTATACACATCTAAGTACGT
>LOND01000105.1:149782-163844 GCA_014220965.1 Paragonimus kellicotti | reverse complement strand
CAACAACAACAACAACAACAACAACAACAACAACAAACAACACCTTCCTTCATTAGATTGTGATCTGTTCCATCCTATGAGATATTTACTGGTCTGTGTGACTTGTTTAATTGTGTTGTATAAATCGCGTACATTTTTATATATTACAAACCTTGATGAGAATTATTGGGAATTGCTGTTCGCACATCTGGTTTTTCATGGATTCTACGGGATTCTGGAGAGAAGTTACAGAAAACTTTTACATGTTATTGTTTAACTTGATTATAGTCAACATTATGGAAGATTGTCTTGGCCGGGCCATACACCACGCAATGTGACTCTACTTACCTGGTAAAAAAACTGATCTGCTGATCATGTTAACAACAATTATCGTCACCTCAAGGTGTTGCGGTTTGACAGCTTTCAGGTAACACGAAAAGTGCTAGACGCTTTTTTTTGCTCTGCCAAACATTCGAAATTCGCCTTGATGCCCCAAAAGTTGAAAAGCGCTTCTGAAACATCGATGTGATTACGCAGATTTAATGTTAATTAATGAAGTTTTGGAGGTTGTTGACCGGTTTGTATACTAACGAAGTTGCGTCTGTCGAGACAACGGTGTAGGAAGTGAAACATTAGCCCGGATCTCCATGTTAGCATAGTATTCGCTTGTCTGTTACATCTCTGACGATGAAGGCATCCTTCTTGGACTGCGGAACCTAGTCCGTCGCAGTAGGAGACATAAACCGTCATGCGGTGTTTGACCATCAATGTCTACGTTTGATCACGTACGTCGGGTGGCATCAGTGTGCAAGCAGGGCAGAGGTTAGAAAGCAGGCGTTTGATAATGAGTACCGAGTGAGTTTCTGTTGGTGACCTTTACAGATTTAGGTGGTCAGGTCATGTTCGAAGGATGCTACCTAGTTGACACATATTGCAAACGTCGCGACTGACTGAAGTAAAATGCGATGACCTGATGTAGGAGACTGAACTCATTTACCGAGGGGGTTAGTTACTGCAAATGGGGTTCGACTTCTGGAGTGAAGCGTCGCGACTCACAAGATCAGTAGCTGGATAATGTAAGTTAGACGGTGACAAAACCGGCTCACTGGCGTGAACGCTGCTGTTATTTGACAGATTTATCTGTGAAGTAATTACGAATGATAACGTGAGGTTGTAAAAGCAGTCATGCAGTTTACACCTTAAGTTCATTTGTAATTAGTTTCTTTGTTTGCAGCGTATAGCTATTCTGACGTTGGATTCTTGCTCCCGACCATAATTGTTTTTAGTATTTAGTTACTCTTTCTTTCCCCTCTTATTTTCTTAGCTGGAGCTCACTCTTTCCTTCATGGCTACATGGCTATTAAGCATCAGTGTGGATCATCGAGGTATTGCTATCTTTAATGATGATGGTGATGTGGATGACGCGACAATCGTAGTAAAATTTGGGTGATTTTCGACAATATTCTAACCAGACCCTCACTCTTTATAAAAGTTCAAACATTTCTTCATGTAATCATTTGACTGAAAGTGGATACAGAAAGAAATTCTGTTGGAGTGATTATCTGGTCGTTCTACCCGAAATTTACGAAAGTTCACCTGTTTTGCTTCGATATCAACCAGAATAATTGACAACCGTCGTGGTCGTAATCACGATCAGCTGATCTTTTCTCCAGCTGAGCATGGTCCGGGGTGTGTGACACTTCTACATATGTTTCTTCAGTTCGCCTTCTGTTATTGATTTTTAACACGTTCTGGGTACCTGGGTGTTTTGTTGTCCATTGTCCAATAGTCCCTTGTCAATGATCATCATTCCATGCACGGGCTTAGCTGCAGTCGGCAACTCATCATACTGTATAAGGAAACATTTTTAATTGTAACCAACCGTTTAGACCATGGGGTTGTAAGCTTCTTGGTCATTGCCGATTCATCTGAAAATGACTGAACCTTTCTGTTTCCAAATATATGCTCACATTAGACCGAAATTGGAATGACACGTTGGTTAACCGCAGCTGACAACGTTAACTGGTTCTTGCTCAGCTGAGCCACGAGTGGATTTGAGATGGATGCATTATATGGACAGCTTCTGCGCACAAATTCGTAGATCGTAGGAGAGCAAAATGTCACTGAATAAAGCACGACCAACTAGCACGCCCTCACGTCACGCATGCGTTCGAGTTTATGAATCTCAGTTCCAGTTCATTTGTCGTCCGTTGGTCCGATTTTGTTGAGTGATGCTTCTTCCGGTAGCCCGTGTTGTCCACGATCCACCCGCCGTGGACTCTGGCCATATCTTACTACTGCGTCGTAATATGCCACTGAGTGTTGGCATAATCACGCCTCCGATTTGATCATCCATCACAATAGGGTCCGGTGACGATGCTCATAGCTGTTAATTACGGTCGCAAGTTGACCGATTTGGACTGAACTCAGCGGACCTTGTAAAGTACTCAAAACATTTTATCCGGTTTGATTAGATGGTCAAAGTCAGTCACGTGTGACCTGAGTGCGTTTGAAATTGACTTAATCGAACTACTGCAAAGCCACTTCTTGAGTATTGTAAACGTTCAGATGAATACATTGGATCAACGACTGAATCGAAGCGCACTTGACAGAACCCCAATTTTCCACTTCAAGGTAGACAGAACAGAAACTTTGGTCGCGAAAAATATTCTGAATGACCCCACTACTCGCGTTCAACCCAAATCAGAAGACATTGCAAAAAGTGACTATGTTCGATCTCAAAAATGTGCATGACAGAGGGAAACTTCCAGAGGTAAAGGTTGCATGATGACATACAAATAGTCTTGACTCGGAAGTTTGGAGGGTAGCTGCCAAAAACAGTAGTTAGGGTCAACAAACCACCAATGGAGTGGTGGATCGAGAGTCCTGTGGGTAAAACAAAGTGAAGGCTCTCAGTAGACAGTTCTGGGAATGTTAGTTCACCCTGCGTCACCAAAGTCCTTGTCTTTGAATGTGGGACGTTTTTTGGACGGAAACTGGGTCTGTGAAACAGGGAGGTGCTCACTAATCTAATCCGGCAGCCATATTATGGTTATCTCAGTGTAACCGCCTCAACAACAACAGGTACGAGAGTAGATGGGGAAAGAAGGCGAGAACTGCTACAAACCATACTTAAACCGTGACACTGGTATCTGGGCAGTGCTGAGTGATATCATGCATTTGCAGCAGGATCAGCAAGCTAGGAATCGTTCGAAAGTCTATGGTCAGTCATTTCGCTATTAGATTCACCCTTGTGTGTTAAGCAGATAACTGTTTTTTCTGTACTATTTGAAAAGGTCAACTTTCTGTAGTGAAATGCAAATTTCTCTGTCTATTCATTTCCAATAAACGTCTTTTGAACATTCTTTACCCCATTCTGAAGAGTATCTGGCTTACAGATCTTTTGTGCTCATTACACTCAATTTACTTTGTACTCCGGAGGAGACAGACGATGAAAATGTGTTTACTGACTGGTCCATATCGGTTTTTATGAAATGACCCTTGAATCGACCTATTCATTCAACAAAAGCAACTTGACGTCTAGGAATGACAACCATTTATCATGTTCTAGTTTAATGATGAACTTGAAACTGGGATTTGCTTTATCGAAATCAGTTTATAGGGGGTCATCACCGTTTGAAATCAAACAAAAACTGTCCTCCGCACAGAGCATGCAGAGCTCGAATTTAGTGACTATGTGACTGAGTTTTGTGATCTCCAGTTTGGCAAGAGATATATGTGCAAACAGCGAGCCTAGGAGGGAACCAATTGCCACCGCATATTTCTGCTTGTAGAGCTTCTCATTAACCCAAAATGAATTATTGAAGATGCAGAATAACAATTATTCCCTCAATGTTCGTTTGTAATGCCCACATCAGGTTGTCTGTTCTTTATATATGTGCAAAAACACTCAGTATTTTCTTTCAGTGGTGATTAATAGTTGAAGAAAGTCAACAGCATGAGCTGTCTTGCACAATGAGATACTAATCTTATCCCGTCGGTTACAATCCCGAAATCAACATACTGCAGAGTAGAAGCAGGTAGCAATGCGAAATCAGTCCAATCATGTTTTAGACGGTCAGTCAGGTGACCGGAGCGAAAGCAGATAAAGGCAAATGAAGCATGCTCGCTGATAACGAACTTGAACTCTATGTAACTTATTGGAATTGCTGCAAATCAGAAGGGTGATACAGACCCAGGAAGATTGACAGTTAATTAAAAAATTCCTACAGATCAAGGAAAAATGAAGAGATCACAGCTAAGGGTCTCACGTTACCGATCCCGGTGAGATCTGAACCGACTGAGCCTAAAAGACCAAAGGTATTCTTCAGACTAAATCAGTTAATTGTGTATTGATCGTTTATACCATCGCTACTAGCTAACAAGCCAAAGTATGAAACGGCGAATTGTATATGCTCAGGACTGGTATTAACGACACATTTTGTGACATTCAGAAAGATCATACAAACGTGAAACGATCGTCCCCGTAGGTCTGATATGTCTCAAACGTTTGCCCTTCAGTAACGCTTGAATGTTTCATTTATAGCACTAATCTGGATAAACCTTTTACCAATGCCATTGTTTTATCGTCTTCTTTTCTGTCATCTCGAACTTTTGGTTATCCGATCGAGTCGACGGTATCTCAGTAACGTAACCTTTTTTGCAATTAAAACTATCCCCAGCCTCATGATTACAATATTCATGTGGTTAGCGAACGTAAGACTTGTTTTATTGTTTCAACTAAGGATAGGGTGTAGGTGTAAAAACATGATGGAAAGTACTGAAAAGCATGGAGAGGTGAAGGACGGCGTCAGAATTCCACGTGATTGCAGCGTACATACAACTGAATGGTTATACAAGCTTGTTGGTAGCTCTTGAAACAGTGTTAGTCGGACAAACGGAGATTTGACTTGGATAGGCAGGTGGAAGCAAGAATCGCATATAGAGAAACATTAGAAGACATTGGTCGAGCAGTCCACCAAATAACAAGAACATCAACCAGTAATGGATTGTTCATGTGAAACTGTTGTATCACTCAGGATCCCCAGCCCATTATCAGTATCTTTTGTGGCAGCTGACTTTCAGTCTAACTGACGTGGATGAGAAAACGCGGATGAGCCTGGTGAGTGAGTGATCCATCCGAGGATCACAAACGAGATTGCACCAGAACGTATGCATGGAGGGTCTATGGGATGAAGATGCTAAATGGCCTCTACTGATAAGAACGAAAATCAGAAAAATAAAACGTTAGACACTTCAAAATGAAACTGCAGTTATTATCAAGACCACTCGACGACCTGAAATCAAACTTACGGCAGTGTGGATCAAGGACAAGAGAGACATACAAATGAACTTAACAAAATTTTGTTTGTATTGGGTAGAACATTTGGTTCGATAGTGTACCAACATACGTTTTTCTTCTTTCTCGGTGATAGTATGACGTGCAGTCAAAACCAGCACGCGCGCACGGGTTGAATTTGAATTGTGTAACAGAGCGTGCTACTGTGTTGTTCGCCCCGTTTTAGTTTTCGTTTGTGTAAATTGCGTTCATGGCTTACTGGGCTTTTTGCTCATGCTTGTTTGTGATGTTTTCCTTTTACAGAACTATTGCTGCAACCCCTACTTTGGAAGAACGCTGTCGCCTGGTGTCTCCACGTTGCCCCGAAGTTAGTCCACAGGTTTAACGGAGAATCAAAGTAAAAACGGCTGGCTCGAATGCTGCAGTAGCAGGCGATCACGAGGATGTTTAAGGAACAAAAGTATTACCGGAAGGATTGAAACCAAATCGCAGTAGTAGATTACGAGATCTGAAGCTTCATTTGCCAGCAGAGTGAAAGGATTTTCCGCAAGCCATGTAGCTATAATTCAGCTACTGGACATTGCACTCGAAATACGTGATGCCAAGCTAAGCGGCGCAAAACTGTTGATCAGCAACCCCAACGAAACGTCAATGGGTTCCGAGCTGTTGAATCAACTGAATGCAAACGCGGACCTGAAACAATGAGAGCCAGAGATCAAAAATGCTGTTGTGAAATTGTTTCACCTGAAAGCTGGTGAATGGAGATGATGTCATGTCCATACCATAATTCTCCACTCAGTTCATTTAACAATGTATAGGTAATCTTTCTTTCCCACTTTCTAATAGGACTGGCGAACATCCACTCTCTAACCGGATAACAAACCCGACAGACTTGCAACTCGATGTGGGCTGCTCGATAATTTACTGGATAATACAATCCAGAATGAGTTCAGAGTGGGACAGTCAGTCAGAGGAGATGCTCAAAAATGGCGTAAAGAATTAACAACTCATATTTTTCACCGTTATTGCTGACTAAGTGAGCAGTTAGAAACTTTCGGTTCTCTGTCCATTTTGAAAAGCTGAAATGCGTGCCAGTCAAAGACGAGTTCCAAATGTTTAACACGGAAACAATATTTCTGTACAGCGGCATGAATTCAGGATAATATTACTCTTGGTAATGCGGTCTGTCTATTGACATCTACGAACGGCACACAAAGACTAAGCAAAACCGCCTTTTATATGAATGGCCAACGAGATGAGTACTTTAAAATGCGGTTCTGCATTTTTATCATATCAGTCATTCTCACAATTCGGTCTCACATTCTTGAAGATCAGGGGGATGGCACTGGTATTCTCCAACATCAGGTCACAACGCGTGAAGAGATTGAGATCAGTGCTCTAGTTAACCGATCAAGCCGGTAGGAAGTGCAATATCGGTCTAATGTGAGCATATATTTGGAAACAGAAAGGTTCAGTCATTTTCAGATGAATCGGCAATGACCAAGAAGCTTACAACCCCATGGTCTAAACGGTTGGTTACAATTAAAAATGTTTCCTTATACAGTATGATGAGTTGCCGACTGCAGCTAAGCCCGTGCATGGAATGATGATCATTGACAAGGGACTATTGGACAATGGACAACAAAACACCCAGGTACCCAGAACGTGTTAAAAATCAATAACAGAAGGCGAACTGAAGAAACATATGTAGAAGTGTCACACACCCCGGACCATGCTCAGCTGGAGAAAAAGATCAGCTGATCGTGATTACGACCACGACGGTTGTCAATTATTCTGGTTGATATCGAAGCAAAACAGGTGAACTTTCGTAAATTTCGGGTAGAACGACCAGATAATCACTCCAACAGAATTTCTTTCTGTATCCACTTTCAGTCAAATGATTACATGAAGAAATGTTTGAACTTTTATAAAGAGTGAGGGTCTGGTTAGAATATTGTCGAAAATCACCCAAATTTTACTACGATTGTCGCGTCATCCACATCACCATCATCATTAAAGATAGCAATACCTCGATGATCCACACTGATGCTTAATAGCCATGTAGCCATGAAGGAAAGAGTGAGCTCCAGCTAAGAAAATAAGAGGGGAAAGAAAGAGTAACTAAATACTAAAAACAATTATGGTCGGGAGCAAGAATCCAACGTCAGAATAGCTATACGCTGCAAACAAAGAAACTAATTACAAATGAACTTAAGGTGTAAACTGCATGACTGCTTTTACAACCTCACGTTATCATTCGTAATTACTTCACAGATAAATCTGTCAAATAACAGCAGCGTTCACGCCAGTGAGCCGGTTTTGTCACCGTCTAACTTACATTATCCAGCTACTGATCTTGTGAGTCGCGACGCTTCACTCCAGAAGTCGAACCCCATTTGCAGTAACTAACCCCCTCGGTAAATGAGTTCAGTCTCCTACATCAGGTCATCGCACTTTACTTCAGTCAGTCGCGACGTTTGCAATATGTGTCAACTAGGTAGCATCCTTCGAACATGACCTGACCACCTAAATCTGTAAAGGTCACCAACAGAAACTCACTCGGTACTCATTATCAAACGCCTGCTTTCTAACCTCTGCCCTGCTTGCACACTGATGCCACCCGACGTACGTGATCAAACGTAGACATTGATGGTCAAACACCGCATGACGGTTTATGTCTCCTACTGCGACGGACTAGGTTCCGCAGTCCAAGAAGGATGCCTTCATCGTCAGAGATGTAACAGACAAGCGAATACTATGCTAACATGGAGATCCGGGCTAATGTTTCACTTCCTACACCGTTGTCTCGACAGACGCAACTTCGTTAGTATACAAACCGGTCAACAACCTCCATAACTTCATTATCTAACATTAAATCTACGTAATCACAGCAATCTTGCAGAAGCACTTTGCATTTTGAGGCTGCAAAGCGCATTCCGAAATGTTTGGCAGAGCAAAAAAAAGCGTCTAGCACTTTTCGTGTTACCTGAAAGCTGTCAAACCGCAACACCTTGAGGTGACGATAATTGTTGTTAGCATGATCAGGAGCAGTCAGTTTTTTACCACGTAAGAAATTCACTCCGGCCAGAGACAATCTTCCATAATGTTGACTATAATCAAGTTAAACAATAACATGTAAAAGTTTTCTGTAACTTCTCTCCAGAATCCCGTAGAATCCATGAAAAACCAGATGTGCGAACAGCAATTCCCAATAATTCTCATCAAGGTTTGTAATATATAAAAATGTACGCGATTTATACAACACAATTAAACAAGTCACACAGACCAGTAAATATCTCATAGGATGGAACAGATCACAATCTAATGAAGGAAGGTGTTGTTGTTGTTGTTGTTGTTTGCGGAGGGGGAATGACACGTTGGTTAACCGCAGCTGACAACGTTAACTGGTTCTTGCTCAGCTGAGCCACGAGTGGATTTGAGATGGATGCATTATATGGACAGCTTCTGCGCACAAATTCGTAGATCGTAGGAGAGCAAAATGTCACTGAATAAAGCACGACCAACTAGCACGCCCTCACGTCACGCATGCGTTCGAGTTTATGAATCTCAGTTCCAGTTCATTTGTCGTCCGTTGGTCCGATTTTGTTGAGTGATGCTTCTTCCGGTAGCCCGTGTTGTCCACGATCCACCCGCCGTGGACTCTGGCCATATCTTACTACTGCGTCGTAATATGCCACTGAGTGTTGGCATAATCACGCCTCCGATTTGATCATCCATCACAATAGGGTCCGGTGACGATGCTCATAGCTGTTAATTACGGTCGCAAGTTGACCGATTTGGACTGAACTCAGCGGACCTTGTAAAGTACTCAAAACATTTTATCCGGTTTGATTAGATGGTCAAAGTCAGTCACGTGTGACCTGAGTGCGTTTGAAATTGACTTAATCGAACTACTGCAAAGCCACTTCTTGAGTATTGTAAACGTTCAGATGAATACATTGGATCAACGACTGAATCGAAGCGCACTTGACAGAACCCCAATTTTCCACTTCAAGGTAGACAGAACAGAAACTTTGGTCGCGAAAAATATTCTGAATGACCCCACTACTCGCGTTCAACCCAAATCAGAAGACATTGCAAAAAGTGACTATGTTCGATCTCAAAAATGTGCATGACAGAGGGAAACTTCCAGAGGTAAAGGTTGCATGATGACATACAAATAGTCTTGACTCGGAAGTTTGGAGGGTAGCTGCCAAAAACAGTAGTTAGGGTCAACAAACCACCAATGGAGTGGTGGATCGAGAGTCCTGTGGTAAAACAAAGTGAAGGCTCTCAGTAGACAGTTCTGGGAATGTTAGTTCACCCTGCTTCACCAAAGTCCTTGTCTTTGAATGTGGGACGTTTTTTGGACGGAAACTGGGTCTGTGAAACAGGGAGGTGCTCACTAATCTAATCCGGCAGCCATATTATGGTTATCTCAGTGTAACCGCCTCAACAACAACAGGTACGAGAGTAGATGGGGGAAAGAAGGCGAGAACTGCTACAAACCATACTTAAACCGTGACACTGGTATCTGGGCAGTGCTGAGTGATATCATGCATTTGCAGCAGGATCAGCAAGCTAGGAATCGTTCGAAAGTCTATGGTCAGTCATTTCGCTATAGATTCACCCTTGTGTGTTAAGCAGATAACTGTTTTTTCTGTACTATTTGAAAAGGTCAACTTTCTGTAGTGAAATGCAAATTTCTCTGTCTATTCATTTCCAATAAACGTCTTTTGAACATTCTTTACCCCATTCTGAAGAGTATCTGGCTTACAGATCTTTTGTGCTCATTACACTCAATTTACTTTGTACTCCGGAGGAGACAGACGATGAAAATGTGTTTACTGACTGGTCCATATCGGTTTTTATGAAATGACCCTTGAATCGACCTATTCATTCAACAAAAGCAACTTGACGTCTAGGAATGACAACCATTTATCATGTTCTAGTTTAATGATGAACTTGAAACTGGGATTTGCTTTATCGAAATCAGTTTATAGGGGGTCATCACCGTTTGGAAATCAAACAAAAAACTGTCCTCCGCACAGAGCATGCAGAGCTCGAATTTAGTGACTATGTGACTGAGTTTTGTGATCTCTAGTTTGGCAAGAGATATATGTGCAAACAGCGAGCCTAGGAGGGAACCAATTGCCACCGCATATTTCTGCTTGTAGAGCTTCTCATTAACCCAAAATGAATTATTGAAGATGCAGAATAACAATTATTCCCTCAATGTTCGTTTGTAATGCCCACATCAGGTTGTCTGTTCTTTATATATGTGCAAAAACACTCAGTATTTTCTTTCAGTGGTGATTAATAGTTGAAGAAAGTCAACAGCATGAGCTGTCTTGCACAATGAGATACTAATCTTATCCCGTCGGTTACAATCCCGAAATCAACATACTGCAGAGTAGAAGCAGGTAGCAATGCGAAATCAGTCCAATCATGTTTTAGACGGTCAGTCAGGTGACCGGAGCGAAAGCAGATAAAGGCAAATGAAGCATGCTCGCTGATAACGAACTTGAACTCTATGTAACTTATTGGAATTGCTGCAAATCAGAAGGGTGATACAGACCCAGGAAGATTGACAGTTAATTAAAAAAATTCCTACAGATCAAGGAAAAATGAAGAGATCACAGCTAAGGGTCTCACGTTACCGATCCCGGTGAGATCTGAACCGACTGAGCCTAAAAGACCAAAGGTATTCTTCAGACTAAATCAGTTAATTGTGTATTGATCGTTTATACCATCGCTACTAGCTAACAAGCCAAAGTATGAACGGCGGAATTGAGATGCTCAGAGCATCTGGTATTAACGAGCACGTTTGGTGATATTCGCAGGCAAGATCATACAAAACGTGAAACGATCGTCGCCCCGTAGGTCTGATTATGTCTAACGTTTGCCCGCTTCATAATGCTTGACATGTTTCATTTATAGCATCAATCTGATGAAACTTTTACCAATGGCATTATGTATCGATCTGTTTTCTGCTCAATCTGGCAACTTTTGTTACTCGCGATCGCGAGTCGACGGTATTCAGTAACGTTAACTTTTTTTTCATTAAAACTACCCAGCTCAGACACTCTACATATTCATGTGGTTAGCGAACGTAAGACTTGTTTTATTGTTTCAACTAAGGATAGGGTGTAGGTGTAAAAACATGATGGAAAAGTACTGAAAAGCAATCATTCGCACAGTTGACTTCTTGTGAATTTTCTCTACTATCTCCGTTTGTGTTACTCCCAACTTTTGGTCTACTGTATGTGGTTAAATGTTATCGTTTCCTAATTCAGCTGGTATGGAATTAAACTGCCAGTTCTCACCTCTTAACCCAGTTCAATATATCCAATCAATAATGCACAACACATGGTAAGCATCAAAGTGATATAGTGTTTTGCCAATATTTCTGCATTTTAGAATTATATCCCACGTCTGAATGGTTATGATCAAACCCTCCAGTGCAATGACCCCAGAGGAATTCCCAGGTGACCTATAATTGCATATACAGAAGTTTACCGGAAAATTATAAGCTGCCCTGCCGCTAGGATGTAGCGCCTTCACAGTACACTCTCACGTGTCAGGTGGGGTTCATGCATGAGTACATTTTACCTGATTTACTTAATGCACGTAGTTAATATTTCACAAAACGAAGTTATCATAACATTGCTTGACTTCATAACAAATAGATGTGCAGTTCGTGTTCAATAGATCGTATTTGTCATCTACGGAAGTTGAAGGCTTTAGGAACTTGGTTTCCTGTTACTACTTTTCAACTTCCTGTATCCTGAAAGCCTGGAACTAATTTATACACTGCCATTTCGGGAATGGATGAAAAGATGGCCAAGCGAATTTTCAAGCAACAGGTCTCTTTCTACATCTCCGAAGTCATGGATGATTTACTTACTTCATGACCTCGTGGAAGAACATGTACAAGATATGTCATGGCCCCTGTAATAAATATTTGCCGCAAACTAACCCGTTGTTTACGTTTTCCGTGCAAAGGTCATTGTAGAGAATTTGGACTGGAGCGGTTTTCTCACCGGAAAACGTGCAGCCGATCAAACCTCGTGTACAGGCTGATACCAGCGGAACTGGAATCGAACAGTGTCAACTGATCAGAACAGCGATCAACTAACACATGGAATTTGTCGACAAGACGTTGGTTAGTAAAACCCGTTGGTTGTATATGTGATGGATTTGAAGAACTGAATCTTCTGTATCAAGACCGTAGAGAGCAATAACAAAATGACCGGTCAAAACGCAGCATGACCGTCACCCAGTAACAACCGTCTATGTAATTACTGCTTCGTAAGATGACTGTTGGTTCTCTGACAAGTTGAGATGGAGCTTTTTGACACGTTAGTAAAAAGCAAAAGACACCAACAGCAGGCTGCTCGTTGAGATAATCTAATTTAGTCCCACGAAAAGTTTTGAAAGAGTTTGTCATCCTACACCGTTGAAGAAACTCTATATATGGTGCCTGATGCGTGCTTCCTATCGTGTTTCGAAGGTTATCTAATGAGACGTTCAACATTAAGGTTAACGGACAGATTGCAGCCAATAACGTCGCTCTAAAAGAATCGTCCTGATTTTTATGTTTTGCATGTTCTTTATGCGGCCGAACCATAGGATTACGAGCACTACTTGAAACTGATAATATGAAATCTAATGTGCTAGAATGGTCATTATGTTGGGGGAAACTCTTTTAAACGACCTAAGCTGACTTGACTTATATCTATGGATAACCTCATAGGATGAAGTTTAAAGACGTGTTGCATCATGCAAGTTCACCATCACCGTTGCACCATGGGTATATCTGTGACTGGCAGTTTGAGACTACCTAGAAAATGTTTAGTCACAGCTGAACTAGTGTAGCTCACAGTAATTCGTTTAGTAGGAACCTAAGGAACAGTGCAACATGAGATCGGCTGTACAAGGTTAAACATGCAGGCTTATTGTCGACGCAGAGGAACGGGGTGGTCTTATTGAGTGCCAGGCAGATAGGGCTAGCTATAAGTAGGTCAACGACTAACCTCGTAAACTTCTGAGGGATGGCCCATCTTTCACTTACAATATTTTGTGTACACCAGGGAATCCATTAGCAGATTTGCTCTTAGTACTTGGGGCAGCAACTGATGGGTTCACTCGCTGAAACCAGATTGTCAGCCAAACAAGCTACTGTGTGAGCCAAAACTTCCAAACTAGAAGACGCCAGTGGAATAATTTATTGTTGACCTAGGTGGTCAGGGCCGTATGGCTTTAGAGGTTCGAAATTCTGTGTGATAGAAATCTAAGTGAATAGATTAGTGATGTCCTAATCCAGATTGGTCAGTGGCTATAACCAATCGATGACAGGTACACATTACAAGCGCAGTGTTATATGTGGTTTTCATTCACATACTTTCCATAATCGATACAAAGCGGACGGCATAGGAACGGATAACCCACGAGTTATGCGAGATTCTATCTCTAACTGTCACTTAGCCAGCTCATAATCACGTAGTACTACACTCAGCCACACATTTCAGAACTCATCCGCGTCAAAAATGGCGTGGTTGCCTTCCTCACTTACTCTCACAAATTACCGACAGATATACACATCCGTCCGAATTTTGTTTAAATGAGTTCCAGCTTTACATACTCATGTACATCCACAAAAGTCGCTTGTACAACATCCTCTTTGATTACTTCTATTTTTCCCCCTCATTTATACACCACCCAAAATCGAAAAGAGTTCTTTTTCTTGCAAAACCACTCAAGTATCTGTAATTTTCATGAACA
>LOND01000105.1:137309-149682 GCA_014220965.1 Paragonimus kellicotti | reverse complement strand
TTCTAACGAACACTGGTAAGGTCAGACTATTCTTGTTTTGATCAAAGCAGTGAAGATGATTCCAAGCTTACAGGCCTGACTAAACATAGCTTATTATTGTAGTTCAAAACCAGAGATTCAGCTAATCTTTTGAATTACCTCGAACTTCAGTATCCTGCGCTTTTACTTTTGTATCGTGTTTAAATAGAATAGGCAACACTGAATTCATAGACCATTGAGTTCACAGACAGAACTTCCACCATCTCAAGGTTGACAACAGAGCACATTTAAGGTTTTACAAAATGAAGGGTGCTAGTTGATCCAAGTAGCTAGAGAATGAACCCACAAGTTGCTTATGTACAGTGTTAACCGAAAATGTTCAAGGTCTATTTCAACATGGATTCCACAAGTGATGTGAACGAACTTTCGCACACCCAAAACACGTGCTCTTACCGTGCAATGACCGGGATGTCCGACCGACCAGGCTGACCATTTCATTCACTCCCACAGTTGTTAGATCAAACGGCGAACGACTGCTTACATCGTCTCCGACGTCGCAACACTGTAAGAACCTCATAAATTGCGCAATCATCGGTACGTTTCGTTTTGCAAGTGAACACCAAATCGAACGTTTATTTTTAGGCGGAATCCTATCACAATGTTGCAGAGGTTACCAGTCATTGTAATCATCGGTATTTAGCGTTCCTCAATACTGCCGCACCAAATTGGAGGGATAGCCTAAAAGACTGAAGCAATCAGCCTCATGTAAGCGTAGAGTAAACGGTCGGTGAAACAGATGTAAATAGGCCACCAGCTGGTCAGTTTAAAATTTCTAGATAGCAGACTACTTTCGATTTGCATCAAACTAGCTGTGTTTAAAATGTAATTGTGGATATATTTTGGGGTTCCAATCCACTACCTAAGGGACTGGTTCAAACTGTGAATCGATAAACTGTATCGAAAAAAGGACATTCAAACAAGAGTTAAATCATTGGTGAAGAAGAACATCAAGTTCATTCCTTTTTCCACAAATGTGATCTAACAACACGACGAACTAAAGAGGTCTTATGTTATCTTCAGGTCCCGTATAGTTTCGAAATGAACTGATCAGTAAACCTTCCAAACATATTCTAATTAACACTTGGTGTCTTGGTTCTTTATGGCAATTTCAAGAAATTGGTTGGTTATTTAAAGCGAGACGAACACGGAGGAGCACCACAGCGATTTGATTTTGTCAAATGTATCGTACAATTATTTCAAGCAAGTGTTGTTCACATAGAACCGTTGTGTTATGACGCCTACTAGCACTGGTCGCGTCTAAGACTCAGTTCACGGTTTATGGCTGGAGATCAGGGTCTCTAGGGTCACACGTGTGGCAGACGGCGTAACTGACAGATAACACATAGGATCAAGAACAAATGAACAGAGACCATATGACCCAACATGTCACAAAATGGGGCAGCCAAGACAACTTCCGAAAGAGACTGGTAGAAAGTGTACCGGACTGAATGCATCGTCTTGTCGCACATACAGTCCTACGTTAATATGAGCTGTGCTCAAACGAATGACTCAGTTATGCTCAAATCAGGTTGGATTGTCTGACTGCATTGTCCGACAATGAGGCCAACAGCCGTCTGTCTACGCCTTTGGGTGTGATCGGTTGTTTTGTCCGGAATTACGGCCAAGTGATATCTCCTCTTATTGACAATGTTAATCGTACGCCCAAGGTTTGAGGATCACCTACGGTAACGAAACCGTGGTGAATAGAAATTCCTCCTCATTGTTACTAAAACGTCAGATTTTATAACATTGTTTCGCAGTCAGAACCAACCCTGAGACTAATGGGAGAAAATCGATCGCAACTGTTGCGAGATGCAAGAAACCAGAATATTCACGTCCTGAGCTAGCGAAAATAGCCTTCGGTGCCCCAGGCCTCGTTGACTCAATGGCGTTGCTTGTTATAAACATGAGTTCGATTGTTGCCATTCCGCTGCCGATTTGTCTGTCGACTGCGCTATGCGTAGCGGACGCACCGGAAGCGTTGGATCGGCTACAGCGTCGTCAGCCCAGCAAGTATATGGACGATGGCTTAGTGCTATTTTTGTAAGTGATCATGTTGAATGTGTAAATTAAAGACAGTGTGCCAGAGCAAGGAAATTACACTGAAATTACACTGATCGTTAGACGATATTTTACCCTCGTTGCCACCGTTATATATTGCTACATATCAGAAGTTAACACCAACGACTAACAGTCATACAACTGTGAAGAGAAAAGAAATTTCATATTAGGAAGCAGAAGAGAGGGATAGGATGAGACCTAGCTATTAAAATTAGCTCTACAAAGATTTCGATACCCAGCACCAAGATTTTTGCACTTCGCAAACGAACAGCCGGCTGTAAGTTAATATAAAACCTCATCAGCAAGACAGCTTTCTTGCAGCTTCCACTGCACCCACGCCATTAATTGCGCTTAGTTCACAGATAACTCAGCCAAATAACAGCAACGTTCATGCCATTGCGTTCAACTAGTCATCATCCGGCGTGGTTCCTGCATCCACCTGCTGAGTTGCAGAGATCCCAGTCAATTTTCTTCATTTGTCTACTCCAAGTCATCAACTTTTTCACTCACACCTCACGGCAGTTGACCTTGGCATGTGTGGAAATTGCTCTGTTTGGCAGACGGCCAGCAGGTATCCGAGCGTATGGTTTAACAATCTTAGTTTGTGAGTAGTTGAAAGTTGGGCAAGTGAATTCACTTGAGACTCACTGCCAAATTCCACCTTCCTGACTCCTTCGTTGCTCACTCGTTGGTACCACCCGTTGAGACAGATCGGAAACGAACACCGATGGTAAACTATTCGAACGTGGTTCATCTCCTCTACCTTGACTAAATAGGTATCTGGCACAGTCACCGAAGACTTCCTAGGTCATCAAACACGGCCGAAGTCCTGGAGGTAGGAGCTTCAATTCAGTTTCTTATGCTTCTACCAGAATTAAGTGAACGTCCTAAGTACAACAACAGGTTAACAACACTCATAATTTCATGGTCCAACATTAAATCTGCGCAATCGCAGCAATCTTGCAAAATTACTTTGCTGTCTGACGCTGCAAAGCTCATTCTGGAGTAGTTAGTAGAGTGTGGGAGGTTATTTGACGGCTTCTTGCTGTCAGCCACAGCAAGGGTTCGAATTTGAAATAATTTCGCCGCTAGAGTCTTAATTCTTATTCAAATATGCGTCGCTAGTTTTCGATGCCGTGAATGGAGTCACAAGAGAGTGGCCCAAACGTCGATACCTACGGTTGCATGGTAAATATTTGCCTACCCTCGCCTATCTGGTGAAAGGCTTGTATGATGGCCAAAGGGCAAGTGACTTCTCTAAGACTCTCGAGTGCAACCCGGCTTTCCTGCTCGTCTGTTCTCGGTGCATGTATGCCTGTTGTACGAACTCAGATCTGAACTCAGTGCGACAATTCATCAGTGCATTATTAACTATTAGCTAGGTATACCACAACCAGTAATAATGAAATGGTGATCGTATGATGATGTGCATCGATTAGTGCGATCAAACACAGTCACCAACACGGTGCAATACATTAGCACACGAGAAACGACCGACAAACCGGGCCACACCGTTTCCGTAAAGGACAGCAGTATGAACACAAAACACGAAGTACGCCATTCGGCGAGATCAAACAATCCGCCGACCAATGAAGATTGACGCACGAGTTGACCAACAGGCTTCCGTGTTCCCTCAGATTTTTGTTCGCAATGGACCATAACTTCATGCACTTGCTCACTCTGTCTTAACTACTCATTTATCCCTCCGAACTTTAAAGTCGTTTGGTTACACCTTTTTAAGTATAGATAACCTACTCGACAGTTCTACCCAGTTTTCATTCAGCTCACTTTTGAGTTCCGTTGAGTGGATTAAAGTCCATTTTAAGTGTCTTTTCATTCTCTAGTTTATGCCGTTGATCCAGGCTTGGTTGGTTCTAATTACTTACCAGAGTTCCGAGCATTGCTGTAAATAAAAGATTTGTTCAGAAACCCTATCATATTCGTTCCATTCGATGCTTACTGGCAGAATAATTTGATTGCTCTTCAGTAAAAGGATTCCAAATGGTTGACGAATGAGTATCGAGCACACACTCGCTTGTCTGCTACACTAGTTGACTAAAGCTGCAAACAACAATTTATTTCAGGACATGGTTGTTTCCCAGTTTGTTGTCCGTTCTTTGGTTATTCGGATCTCACGAAATGCTACGTCCCTCAGTTTCATTGTTCTCATCTGTAATTAGCACAGATCCAGTGACGACTCCATAGATCGAGTATGTTTACATGGGACATGCTTATTCCAAAGCTATAGGTAGGCAAGTCCTGACGCTTAGCTGGTTGGTGTAGCTGGATATTAGAAAAACGAAAGATACGGTCTTTGTTTATCTTCGTCATAAACAATCAAACAAAAAGGAACCAGGGCAGTTAGTATGGCCTTTTCGACTCGGATTAGACGAATGGGTTCATAATTATCGCCTATGGAGATCAAGACGAACGACCACATATCGTTTTCGAACGTATGTAAACGATGGATTAGTGTTGTGAGTCAAGAACGCGC
Source organism: Paragonimus kellicotti (assembly GCA_014220965.1). NCBI lineage: Eukaryota > Metazoa > Platyhelminthes > Trematoda > Plagiorchiida > Troglotrematidae > Paragonimus > Paragonimus kellicotti. The sequence goes on along the minus strand of LOND01000105.1, from coordinate 145,088 downwards.
TCTCGTTTACGCCGTATCACTGCGAACAGCGTTGTCAAGAGGCTTGCAGCTGTTGGACCAGGACTTAGAACAACGTATGCTGTTGATCACTTTTTGAATGGAATGCCACCAGCAGTCTGGGATCAGCTCAAGATTGTTCTCATCGCGCGTTCAATGAAGTTGGAAGAATTGGCTGATGTGGCTCGACAAGCTGCTGGCAGAAAAGCTCCCCGACGGTCAACGAGTTGAAGGCAGGTGAACAAAGTGAACTGAACGAACTTCGATGCGCAGTGGAAAAGTTGACTCAGGAAGTGGCGACTTTGAAGGTGAAGAGAGGAGGAGAACCGTGGCGACGTCTGTTACAGATGCGGAAGACGTGGACACTGGCGGAGATTGTGCTCAATGGGCAAGGAAAAGTCGTACTTAAATAAACGTTTATCTGGTTGTTTCTTGTGTGGGAAGGTAAACCCGGCAATATGGATGACTGATAAGACGGCAATTCAGGCTAGTTTAGAAATCAATGGTAGTTCGGAATGTTGTTTGATTGACACTGGGGCCGCGATTTCATTGATTGGGCCGAGGCCAGGAAAGATTGTTTAACTGTGTGCGGTGGTCTTTCGAACTTATGGAATGTTGGGCGAAAGTAGATGAATCCATTGCAGATGCTTTTCTGAATGAGCGGGAACTTACAGAGACACAAGCTGAAGGCTGGCCTTACGTCGAGCTGTTCTGTCTCGTCAGTTTGTTCCAGTTCTTGTTGGGATCAGCTTTGCGTAATCGTGGCGTTCAGCCGGTATTAGATGCGATTATGAATTATTCACCAAACCAGGCAGATGTGGAATATTATGCTTTAGATGAGTCCACATTCTAAACTACTTCTCAACGCCACTTGTCCGCATGACCTTAGTTTCATCAGTCTAGCTTTTAAATTGGAAGTGAGCATGTTTGGACGGTTAAATTACATGTGTATCTACCAGGGATGTTTGCACTGAGAGTATACGATGGTCAATACAAGAACCAATACATGGGTTATCAGCTTCAACATGACAACAAACAGGCACACTCATTTTCATACAACTGGTCGTAGAACATCATGGTTGCAGTGGTCGTCATTGCCCAGTCCCCGTATATACCGAGAACCACTCCGTACCCAGTTGCACTTCAATGTTTCTTGTTATATTTTTCACACGGTTACGTCAATGTCTAAATGCATACTCCTGCCTCACCAATGAACAGTAGTAATATGAGCAGTATAGTGTGATCGTTAATCCCTATTACACTAGGAACACACCACGTAGTGTATTAACTTTAGGTGTAAAAGGTTGACACGGCCACCTTTATCTTGGTAATGCAATCCGCCTGCAGTTATTAAGTAGACATCAGTTTGAGCTGTCCAACGATGTTACTTTGAGTGTCCAGTGTTATTCAGCAAAATGGATTAGCTTTCCTCATTGTTTTGTTAAGTTTGCATGCATTCTTAAAACTTCGTATTTATACCAGCTATGTTATCGGACAACAAACATCCAGCAAATTTTAGTGCTTTTGTTTATCTTTGTAAGATTCATCTCTGTGTCCAATATACTGGCTGGGGCGAATTTGCCAATTCTGTTATTTTAGAGGCAAACAATTATCGCTGTTTCAATGTTAGATGACATTTTCGGTGTAATCAGTACATTGTTCAACAGTAACTTGCAGTCTGATTATACTTTCGGAACGGTCACTAACAGTAAGACTGGTGTTAAGGTTACTGGTCCGAGCTTCCTCCAGGTGCATCCGTCAGCGTTTCATTACTCGGAGCACGCTTCTAGTTCCCCCTCTTTCTAGCTGAAAGTTCATCCAAACCAAGTTCGTATATCATATTCAGCCATCTAACAACATTTGCACCTATCCTAATGCACTTGTGAGACGTTGTTTGACGTGTTTGAGGATCCACTCATACGGTAGTCTTGTGCAGTACGGTCTTAGGACCCGTTGGTGAACTATAAATGCGTAACATTGATTTCTTTGCAATCTGCTGAGTTTTTACGCTCTTTGGGAATTTTTGCTCAGCTATAGGCTCCTGCCGGAACAAGGTAAATCGAAGTCTTAGGCCTTAGTCCCATCAGCTCTTCTGTAGGAGATTTCCTTCCTGTTGCTCGCAAAACTGGTGTTGTTTGATACTCGAACAGCAGTTGTTGCAGTAGGCTAACCATCGAAAGATCTTTTTAACACCCTGACGACATTCTGTCACACTCTTATGAATAATACAGCAAAGATCCGGCATAAATGAATCCATGGTTTTTGAATATCTTTAGTGAAACCGGCGAAAATTCCATGGTATGACTCCCAGAATAATTCTGGCCCTTTTGCTATGCATTGGGTAACACATAGAGGTCGTCAACGAGTCACTTTGTTCGTAAAATTGAATAAGCTACCATTCCAAACGTTTTCGGGTCCAGCCGTGTCTAACGAGGTGTTTTCCCATTTACAACACTGGGTCGCTAGTGACAGTGTGTCGGATCACGGGAAACTTCAAGATGCCTCTTACCATACGATTACCATCATGATCGACTGAAGTTGAGGCCCGTGTAAAGTTGTTCGCTTATTGAGTTAACATGCGTGTCCGAATTTTGTAAATAACTAACACTGGATAGCGAAACCCAAACAGCATGACTATCAAACGTAGAATCTTGCTAGTAGTGTACAGTGGAATATCTCTCTTGGATTCAAACAGGGCAACCAGTGCGTTGTAAACTGGTGACAGTGCAGACCGTTACACATTTCATCAAATTTCCATACTGCAAGCATTTCGCTTACTGTCGGACAGCAATGTCATTCTGCAACCTACAGAATGAGCGACCCATTTCCCGCACGTGATTTCGTGGCTCAGCTGTCGTGTTTGGGCATGCTGTTTCTGTCGCTGGTTCGGAACCAACCGAAACCCAGATCTTTCACGATTGGGTCGAAACTAAAGTAAGTCGCAAATTTTCGGGAAATAAAAAGTGCACCTGTTCCGGTTCATTGTAGCTGAAGCCACCAGTGGGTTTAGTGACAGACAGGAATGTCCTAGGTGGAAGCATCTACCACCCGTCCAGATGCTTTCTGACACGCTGCAGATCGTATAATTTCGGAGTTTGAAAAAGGACCAACAGTAGTATGTAAGATGTCTTGCGCAATGACATTTCGTTCGCATCTCATCGGTTACTTTTGCGAAATTAACATGTACATTATTTAGTGGGTGCGTGCAACAAAGTGAATACACTGTAGTCTTGTCTGAGACAGTCAGTCAGTTGACCAGGGCGGGAGCAGTCAGATGCAACTGAAACATGACACTGACGTAACGCAATAGAATTGCTGTGAGTCAGAAGAGCAGCAGGAGTCCAGAAAGAGAGATGTTAAAAAATCCATACAGATCATATGGAAGAGATAAGGTATGATTGGAAAATCCGCACAAATCACCCAGGAGTTAAGAGAATGTACACTGAAAGGATAACACACTATGAAATAAGAAAGAATTGGGGTAGTCCATCAGTTGTCAGATCCTATGAAAAAACACATCGGTCCAAAAATTCAGGTTTGAAAGAATAGAAAAATAAAATGGAATCCCGGAGTAATAGTCGCATCCTTATCAACATAACGAAAGGCTTGTCATCAACTATTTCTGGGCACACAGACTGGAATTCAGTCGATGTACTGAGAGCGCGTCTGCACTGTTGAGCACCTGCTTTGGGTTAGGTCTAAAGAAAACTTCGTAGATGGTCCTTGGATCCACTGAGTGCCCGGTCTATAGAAGTGGTTTTGTAATGGCGCTGACGGCACAACCGACCCCCGAATTCAAAAGCCATCTTCGGTATGTGTTCGTTAATGCGTGTGCCGAGGTGCCTCCTAGTTCTGCCGACGTATCTGCTTCCACAGACACAATCAAACGTGTATACAATGTTGGATTGGGCGAAAAGAGGCACCAGGTCCTTCCTAGGTGTAGTTGGAACACGGGTAGTTTCATCCACGTAGACCAGTCGGTGGCGTGAGTGTGTGCTTGAGTGCTGCACTTAAGCGGTGTTCTTCAGAACTAAAACATTGTCAACTTTGAAAGGCAGAATTAGATAAACAGACTTGCGATGAACAGTAGAGGGTGGAACCCGTGTTGGCTGTGGTGTGAAATACTTTAAATTAAACCTTGTCGGGTACCCGTTTTCCATCCGTCTCATGCAGTAACTTCAGTTTATTTTCTAACTCATTTTCTATCGCAACATGTCGAACACTGTGAAACAATGTCTTAACGAGGACGTTTTTTATCGCACAGGACACCGCGAAGCTGATAGGTTAAGTTGTTAGCCTCCGATTAAATGACAATAATGCAAGTGGGTAGCAACACTAATAATATTGGTCGGCCTTCTTTCTGTGATTTATTAAAGGATTGTGGAAATGTCTGTTGATTCAAACAAAGGTAGACTATCGGGTTAATTCTTGATACCTGCTGATAGTCATCTACTAATATGAACCCTTATTAATCTGCGACTACATATACACATCCACTCGGTTCATCTTTGTATTTCGCGCTGCTAAATTCGCTGAATGAGACCGCAATCGCTGACAGTGGACACTGATGTATTTTCAACAAAACACAGTACGGTAAGGGCAATAACACAGAACTGTTCTGAAAAATTTGCGTTGCGGATCATAACACTTAGAGCAGTCCAAGAGGAATAACTGACTGATTGAGTAAATTCCGATCCATAACACGTTGGGCGACAAGTGATACTGGGCATCTGAGCCGGATTGAGGGTTTGGTGAACAGTAGAAGGTGTACGATCGCCTGTCTTGCAATGGCATCCAAGGTTGGGAGATAGAGACGTAATTTTACCAAAGAAACTCAACTTTCATCATTATAGGCTATCCAACTCTGGTTAGTACGCAGAATGTTTAGCTCCACAGCTGACTGCATAGGAGGTTCAAAGATTTATCGTGAAGACTGAACTCGTTCATTCAATCAAGTCGTAGTCATTTTCACAGTCAGGCATGTAGCACTCCAGAGTGTAGAAATCCTTGGTACGAGATGAGTCACAAGGTTATCTAAGCATCCACCTGAGATTCCTGGCAGCTTATCCGCGAGTTGGATTGGAGAACTGTCGATGAATCCTCAAGAGTTTACGTGAAGTGTGCACGACGTTGTCTGATCTGTTCAGGTGGAGGTTCACAGTTGTGACGTGGATACTGATTGTCGTGTACTTTTTTCTGCGCCCAGAAATCAAGGTAGATGCATCGTATATGTAAGAGCTGCTTGCACGGATCCGATGATATCCGACACTTTTTTGAGTCGTTGAAATTTACTGTCACTGTCGTCGATCGTTCTTGTGATGTATGCTTGTTCAGTGGACATAGTCATATTTTCTATGTATTGTGTTAGAAATTTCCTTCAACAACCTGAGGTTGACTTGCTTGGCTGTGGTTTCAATTTTATTTCAACGTGGTGTACTTTGATAAACTAGTGTGACGTTTCAAGTACAGTCTCATCGTGTTACGCCGGATCTCTGCTCTGCGAGATCTGAGAAATGTCATTTCGTGCTGTTTGACGGACGGGTCCAGAAATCAGTATCACGTGATAGACCGTCCGTATATAAAAATGGAATACTTCAATTAACTGCCGGATGCTACATTTTTCGTGTTCCCGATTGATTACCCAACAATAATAATAAACTTGTGAAAATATTGTATACATGTCAAGACACTGATAATGGATGCTGTGAGCAGATGAACATTTTTGAAAAGTTTTGAAAACTGTACTATCGTTGGATCGAGACTGAACTCAAAAGGATTGCTTCATTCGAGCACATGCACGCACTGCTCGTGTTCCGGGAATGAGTGGAAAATTTTTTACGAAGAGGCAACCTGAATATGACAACACTATTAGCCGCCTGCAATGCAATACTTCCATATAGTTTGAATCGTGGTACGAGAACAAGGCTGGACTCAGGATAATACAGACATTATGTTACGCAGTTCCAGACTGGTTCTTTGATTACTTGTAAATCTCCCTTAGTCAAGACTGTTTGGTGAGACCATGAGACACGCTGTCAGTGTGCTGAGTTCAGGCGTTTGAAACTAAAAATGATACTATTGCAAAATGAGTTTTTTTCTATCTAAACCGTCTTTGAGCATGTGTGTTTGTACTCTAATTTCTTGTGACCGGTTTATGGTGGCAGGCAGAAATGGACACGGTCTGAACTATTGTCATTAGTCTTTAATAGAAGAATACTATGGGAGAAATAAATTCATAAAGCTAATCAGACAATGGACTTTATGAATATTATAGGAAGGGGAAACAATGTCATCCAACTAAGTATGGTGAAACCAATGCAATTAAGTCATTATCCGTACAGGAGGGGATGGTTGTCTAACCATACGTGGACATAGCTCAGTTTGTTCATTCCTGTTCGTTCGAATGATCTTCCGTTTCACAGCTGGACCAAAAGTGTTCTGTCTGCACCTAGAATAGAGGTCTATGATTATGTGGGGAAGTGGGACCACTTGATAAGCCATCAAATACGCAAGTATTCAACACCTCCATTTGGATTTGTTTATTTTATATTTGCTTAGTGTATCCCTTGTTATCCGCAATAGCTGATGTTTTAAAATGGAATGTTAGAGTCCTTGTGAGAGACCTATGTAAGAGGCGCCCTGTTCTGTTTGCGATTTTGGAAAGAATATGCGAACAGTTTAGTAGAAGGGAAACCGGTTTGTACAGTGATTAAGGTTAGCTCTGTAAGCGGATGCCATAGCGATTGACGGTCTACAAACATCAGCGTACAGCAACGCAGTCTACTGTCTATCGCTTGTAGATGAATGGACGTGTTTTGCACATTGGGTAGAATAACAGACTCAGAGTGCTGATCGAAATTGAACAGTCATCGCTGATCCACACCATACTTACTGAGATTCACACAGTGACCCAGGGAACCCGAGACAGAGTAATATAATAAGTTAGCTATGAAAATCATCTTCAAGAATGCGATTTCAGTTTTTCTGAAAAACAACGATCAATTACAAGATGTTTTATGGTTTAGGCCTTTGGAAATTGTAAGCTTCTTCCTTGACAAAGGTGTCGTGAAATCTCGCGAAAATTCCCATTGAATCATAGAAGAGTAAACGTGACGAACAATTGTTTTCGATAATTCATCATCAGATCAATACAATTATATAGATTCAGCAAAATCAAAACATGTGTGCACGCGATGTAGCACAGATCATAGATTGGTCAGGACTAAATTATTTATCCATGTACGCAAGTCTGTTTATTGTAGGTCTTCCGGACAACGGCAGAAGCTGGATGTCAAACGATTGGAGAACTGTGAGGTAAAGACTGTTTTCCAGCGTGCAGTTGCCGCTCGTCTGCACGACGCGCCTTTATCCACTACCCCTGAGGGTATGTGGCAATTCATCAAGGAACGGATCACGACGGCAGCCACCGAGACGATCGGTCTCAAATGCCAGAAACGTCCGGACTGGTTCGACGACAACAACGTGGTTATCGCTGAATTGGTACGAGAGAAGAATGCCGCATTTGCTGCCTCCACAGTGGACCCGGCCAATGAAGCGAAGAAGGCCACGTTCCGGAGTATCCGCTGTCGACTAGCCGAGCGTGTCCGCGCAATCAAAGACAACTGGGGGATGAAGCAAGGTGAGCGGATGCAGGGCTTCGCAGATCGTCGACAACGTAAGGAGTTCTGCGATTCGCTCAAACCGATCTTCGGCCCGTCGATCCAGTCCACGAAAGCACTGGTAGACATGGACACCGGCTGTTCGTGCCCCCAGCCAGTGGAC
>LOND01000105.1:99697-117924 GCA_014220965.1 Paragonimus kellicotti | reverse complement strand
TGTAGATGAAACCTTAGAAACTATCGAGCGTAATAAGAATCCATTGGCTATATGAAATCAACTCGAATGATAACTCTTATGGTTACTTCTGAAGACTGGCTACTTCAGTTTTTGTGTAATGAATTAAAAACTCTCTCACTGATAACAACACGCTACAGTACAATAGTCTAAGTCCCTTAGGGATAGACGGAAGATACTATTTCGAATACTACCTCTAACCTACGCATATAAGCAACCATTCTGTGATTTACTTTTTATTTCAGCATTATCAGGAATGCCTAAAACCGGGTCGGCGAGCAACCAGCGCGAGTCTTCTGTCCCGGTTAAACAAAATGACCGCCGGCCTATTAACCTACAAGGTGTCAGCCGTCAAGTGGAACTGAGATGAACTTAATCATCAGATCGAAAAGATTTTAGTCATATACAACTGTTACACTAAACATGTGGACTACCTACATCACCCCCCTTATGTTACTGACTGTGTTGTCTACACCGGGTTTGCCTAGATGACTCGGAGTGTGTGTTCACTAAATTCATATCGCTGTGCATGTGGCCGTCAGATTTGTTTCATTTATGTTTCACGTCAAGGACAGTGGAAACTGTCCGTGCTCAGGAGAGATTGATTATCCAATGATTTGGGCGTTAACAAGTTTTAAACTCAAATCTTCGAAATAACTCCGCTTTTTGTATTAAGGAAATGAGCTGCGATGTTCCGTTTATCTGGAACAACCCTCAGCGGACGTTCTTGAGCATTCGGTGCCGCCGAACTTGATACCTTAACATCGTTTTGCTGCTACGCTAGCTGACCTTACCTTGTATGCCGTATAAAGTTCGAGAACTTCGCCAAGGATACCATTCAAGAAAACCGCAGCCAAAACGCTTCAGAGTCTCCAAGGTTCGTTGGATCGTACCATTAGCAAACCCGATTTTCCCAGTGATGTCATGAAACATGTCCACAACTTGTCAAGTAAACAGTTTACACAAGTACAGTTAGTACTTTCTCTGGGCTTAGAATACAAACTCCCGCCGAAGAAAATTAACCGGTTAACGACTCAAGTTGAGAACCTATACGACCAGCTAAAAGAGTTGTCTTCCACCTCGCCAGAAATTGCAGGTTGGTTTCGTGCTAAAATGGTCGATGTTTCGCATCAGTTTATGTTGTCACCCATTCGCCAGCATTGTTGTCTACTCTCTGAACATTATGAGGCCATCAAACAACTGAGACAGATGCAGGACGTGGTATTTCTGAAACCAGGCAAAGGCGCTGGCATTGAATGAAGCTGATTATGTGATGAAAATGCGCACAGTCCTGGCTGATGATAGGAAGTTCAAAGTTGACCGTACGCCAGATAATAACATTCTAGTGGAAAAACAAATATCGAGGAAGCTGCAAATTCTTTTATTGCATGGATATATAAGTGAGCGGGAGTATAAACAGTTGAAACCGATAGGGACCCGTACACCAAGAATGAGAGGATCACCCAAATTGCACAAAGCCGGTGTCCCCTGAGGCCTATTCTTGCCATGGATGATTCAGCTTACCACAACCTTGCTCGATGGCTAGTTCAGCTCCTTGATCCCATCCGTAAAACCCTCAGCTCCCGTTCTTTGAAGGATTCTTTTGAGTTATGTGATATTTTGGAGAATATTTCGGTGAGTTCCATGCAAAAGATGTACTCAATTGACAAACGTTCACAAACGTTCCATTAAATCAAGCGGTTGATTACTTACGTAATTTTTTTAATTCATAATATTTCTTCAACCATTTCTGTCGACTACCTTAAACATTCGGTTTCAGTTCGATGGATGTGCTTATAAGCAAGTTGATGGTGTAGCAATGGCAGCCCGTTGGGCCAACATTGGCTGATATTTTTCTTGGAATGGTCGAAGATGGACTATCGGATTATATTGACCGTTCTTTGCTTTATAAACGGTATGTCGATGACATTCTAATATTCACCGATTTTGATCATTTCATCACTCTTTTACATCAGTTTAATTCCACTCATCGAAATCTCCGTGTCACCCATGAACAAGAGTTAGATAACTCACTACCATTCTTAGACGTCCTTATTTCTAGGCGCTTAGACGGCACACTTAGCAGGTCTGTTTATCGAAAAGCCACATGGAGTGGGCAGTACCTACAATTCTCTTCATTTGCGCCCGTGGCTTACAAACGTAGTTTGGTGCGAACTATTTTTCACCGAGCAAGGAAACTTTGCACAGCCGACCACCTAAAGTCTGAAGAGGAGCTCTTGAAGAGTGTTCTGCTTGCGAATGGATATCCGGCCAAATTTATTGAAATTCATTGCAAGGAACGAGTGGCTACTCCCAACCACAATCAGCGCCGAAGAAGCAGGTTTTCATCACCCTTCCTTACACAGGTGACCACAATATTACCGATGTAAGTCGAAAGTTGAAATCAGCCATTGATCGCGCATATCCCGCAGCGGAATTGCGCTTGTTGCTTTCCACCCGCAGGATGAGTCTCCACTGCCCCGATCGTTCTTTCTCGGAAAACTCTGCCTCTCATGTTATCTACCAGTTCACTTGCAGTTGCGGTGACTCATACGTTGGCAGAACGGACCGAAACTTACGACAAGAGGAAGGCGGAGCACATCCCCAAGTGGCTGGTACAAACAATGACTCAACGCGGGTCAGTATACCAACACCCGAACAGAAATCCGGCGTCTTCGATCGCGAAACACCTAATCGCAACAGGTCATGTGGTTAACCCCGTCCTATTGTGCAACCGCAACCCTAGGCTGTTGGCGTTCTCCGAGGCATTGTTGATCAAGCGTCACGCACCGGTCCTCTGTTGGCAAAAGGTGCTGACGCAATCAATTTCGTTACCGTGGCAGTGAACCCTGATTGCACCCATGTGATGTTCGTTCATTTCATTGTTTTGTCGCTACGCGCTTAACCTATATAACCGAATGTTTTATGTAATCGACTGATGAGAATAAACGAAATGCTTGCATCTCGCAATGTATGTCTTCTTGCCGTCTTGATGAACTGGATAAAGGGAACTCAATGTTTCAATTAACAACAAGTGTCGAAAACAGTGCGATTGATAGTAACAGATCAATGAAAAGTTGGTCAGAGTGACCTGATGGCACGTTTAAAATAAAAGGTTGATCTCAATGTTGTAGCAAGTTTAGTCTTGCAGTATTCAAGTAGCACATTCAGTAGTTGTTCTGCGCTGCGTCCACTACCATCTAGCCAATCGTCCATTGTGAAATTCAACCGTTAAGTCAACCGTTCGTCTATGAATGGTAATGGGGTTTCTTTAAGCGTTCAACTCCCCGGTATTAATCAAAATCGCCGGTCTCAAAATGCGAACCCTGATCCATAAAATGTCCTGACAGTACACCGAAACTAGAAGCGGGTGACTGATTCTCACGTTTGATTTGCCATCGGAATGACTTTCACTTATCAAGTGAAACAACTGCCTATTACCAATATAGAACGATTCCCTATTGGACTTGTTGGCAACCGGCAAAAATATATATTACCCATATGTACTGGGTTTGTTGTGTTGTGACGGATAGCATTCCGTTGTCATCGCTGCTCGATTATTTTGGCGGTTGAGCCACGTCCAAATGAGTTCAGTTACATCTTTTTGTATCGTGGATCACAGTATCTTTCTCCATAGTAGATTCACTACGAATTTTAGACTGGGTATTCTCCTACATTCACCCGAAATGCATGACAGCCATCGTGGTTGCAACCCGTCGTAAACGTCCATATTGCTAACTGGCAGGCAGTTTGTCAGATGAAGATGGTTCTAGATGTGTAACAGCTCCTTTTGGATACAAAGATGTTCGTTTGGGTCTTTTTTCTGCCATGTTTCCGTCTGGCGTCTTGACGGTGAGCATGCGATACGTTTTCACCGATGATTTTTAATCCGTTCGTGGGTATAGTCTCAATCTATAACTCAGTTATTTGTTGTTTGTCATGACAATGCGTCCGGTATCCTGTTTTTTCGACTGACGTAACCGGTGGTACTCAAGGTACTCAAAGTGCCAAGCCACAAGTCGACCACGTGGATTGTTCACCGTCGTCAGTCAACTTGGGGATTTGTGATTTGTTTCAGCTTGACAATTCGTAGCCAGCAGTGTCCCGACCATTGTCAAGCCACTGGTCTCGATGGTTGAGTACTTCTTCTCTGCATCCAACAATATCCGAATGGCTCGCTTAGCTATCTTTGGTGGTCGTGAAAAATCTACTCCGATTCCACTAGCATTTTCGTCAGCTAACATTGCAAAGACTACATTCGGTTTGATAATTATAATTCATTGAGGACCAGTGACAGGTTCTTGGTCAAGTTGATTTAACGCCATCCGGACGTCGTCAGTCCAAACAAACTTCTTCTTTCGGAACAGTCAGAAGACAGGATGTGTTTTTGAAAGAAATCTCACAAGAATCTCAAGCAGCAACCGATCTTATCACGGTAGCATGTAACTGAATACTTCGATCTTAAAGTTGTAAATATTTTGATGATGGTTTCTTGATAGTGGTTAAATCCTCCCGTTCTCAGATGCGTATCCTGAAAAGTCAACTGTACTGAGGTTGATTTAGCACTTTCTACTGCCTAACTTTAGGCCGGCCTCATCGATTCGTTTTAGTGTCAATCTTAATCTTCGTACTTGTTCCACAAGTGTGTTGGAGAATAACAAAATATCATTCGTGCAGACAGTCAATCTCCCTTGATCTTTAGGAATATGAGGTGGATAATGCATTGCAACAGCATCCTGAAGAATTTGCATCGGCAGCTATTTACATTGTTATATTTTTTAAAAAACACTGAGTCCTTTGGTCCAGTTCACCGGTAACGAAAGAAGATATATATCGCAATCCCTTCACTCTGTTCAGTCACGAAAATAACACATTAGCGGATGGTAAGGACAGTGAGAAACGTTGAAGGAGTGAGCTTCACAATAAAAAGGACTGTTAGTAGACCCACGGTAGGCAAGTTGTCCGAGTAAACAGTTTGAGCACGCAGAAACGGATCTCGAGTATTGATTGACAATGCCTCGGAGAACGCGGGAAATTACGGATTCCGGTTGTGCAGTGACATATCGAACGAGCTGTCTGGGTCAACAATGTGACCTATTTTCCTGACGTTTCTCTCAATGGACATGATAGAATTTTGAGTTGCTCGTTTTGTTGCCATTGCCCGTTGCATCACCGCGTGCTCGGACCATTTAGGTATATATTAAGCCATCCTTTGTCGTATGCATCGATCTATTCTACCGACATAGACGTCACCACAACTGCCACTGTTTCTATCCCATTGATGTTTGTCAATAGTCAGAAAAGTGGTCTATATTATGTTAACTTCCTATACACGTTCAAAGCTATTTTCTGTTTCAAGCGATTACTTCCAACTCTCCAAAATGAGTACAAAATAGGTAGGTTGTATTTGCACTTTGAGGCAGTAGTCTCGATGACGATGAGCAACGGGTCCACTGAATTATTTATTTATCCAGCATATTATAATTGTCTCTATTTCTGAAGTTAAACTTAGGGGTGGTTTTTCGTATATTGGTCTGCACCCGGCATCTGACCGAAGTTCTGCTGGGTGTTCTCTCCGGTTACAAAGTGCACATTCATCATGTGCAATATAAAATGGGCTACCAATGTAAGCAGCACATTTTTTTAGTCGTTTGAATTAAGTATTCTAACAGAGGCGTGACAGCAACCCTGCCCACCAGGCAGCGTTCTTTCGCTTTCTCATGACACTTTCAGAGCATGATCACAGATAATCAGTCCATTTTTTTGTAGGTCTGCGGGTCAGTTTGGCAGCCCATGTCTTCTTTAAGTTGTTCGTCACCAGAATTGCCTGGCGTAGCATGTTAATGTCATTCGACTTTTAACGTTATGAATTTCTTTTGTTAACAAAGAAGTCCCATTGACTGCGGCTATGTTCGCAGCATCTGGTTTGACTGTCAATCATTTTTATTCGTGAGGTAAACCCATAACCGTTTAGCATTATTAAACAGCAGGACGGTACGATGTTTGCTGGGCCATTGACAACGAAATACCTTACGCTGGCGCACCCAAAGAAATATTTGAGCTGGTTTCAGTTGCGTGTTACCCCGGTACTTGGGTTGCTTTGGTCAAGATTCCCTGCATGGCCTTCCACCGCTCTTGCTAACGGCGTTTTTTTTCAGGTGGCGGATTTCCAACCGTCCTACTGCTGTCTGTATTAACAGAACCTTGTTCGATTCTGATCAACCGCTCTATATATGTGATTATAGATGACTGCCTTTAGCACCTTTTCTTGAAATCTCGGTTGTAGGCTGTGGATGAAGTGTTCCCTCACAAGTACATTTTACCTTCTCAGTCGTTTCGGACAGACAATTCCGAGTGTCACACTAGTATCGGATAATGAACGAGGAAGTCCCGAGTCCCACAAAACATGGTATCATAAGACGGTCCGTTGCTAGTTGTCGGTTTTGTTCTTTCATGACCTTTTGAGGCAATGCCGTCGGTGTTTCTTAGCTTCCATGTAGCCCGTTCGTCTGTCTTCTCCTAGGCATAAACAGTCCTTACTCGTCCCATACGCAGTTCCCCGTGCGCTGTTAATGACTTTTCATCGCCTTTCAGTCCACTGCTCAGTGCAGTCTTTTCAGTTTCTGACAATCAATCCTTCATGTATCCATGGGCAAGCGAGGCTGACCGCGGCAGTTTGTATGCGTTGTGTTCGGGTCAGGGTACCGATTCAGCGAAACTTAGCTCAGTGAAGCAGGATTTTCATCGTCTAGTTTACACATGACTTCTGCATGTGCAGACTGGAATTCTTACTCACAACTCAGAGGGGATATTTTTACGTAGGCATCGTACTCACTTTTTCCTGTTCGATCGTTGTTTTGTCACAGATTTTAACCCGTTAGTTCACGTTTATTGAGCTAATTTCCCTAGTGTGGGTACGCTCCAATTCTTGTGCTGATCATGGCTTCCTGTGGCCTTGGACTTCAACTTTCCAACTGAATGTCGGAATATCTGTGACTCCGAATTGTTTCTACATCATTTTGTGTAAAAATGGCAGATTCGTAACACTGGACTTGTATAGATACTGTGTGCATCACTCTTTACAACTCTCTATTCCGGTGGTAATGTATTGTGTATCTAACACTGTGTCCGTTACGCTTGATATAAAACTGAAAATATGCTGGAAATCAGACTAGTTCTGTAGCCCTTTAAAGGTATTTTTGTTCGTTCAATATTTCGGGCTCCACGGCGTATCGCAAAATGAATAAAAGTCCGTATTCGATGCTTGCGATCTCCTTTGAGTCGGTCAGCATACCAGAATCCGCTCATGCTAGGGCTCGATATTCTACTGTGGACCTATCCATTTATTTTCAAGCTCACTTAGGTAAAGTTCAAGGACTTCATCTCTGACTGAAATGCTCATATGGCAAGATATGCACTACTGACGAGCTCTAACAAGAGCGAAACTCGAGTCTAGTGCTTCTTTTCGAAAGAGGCTGGCTGGAAAGTCTATCTGAATGCGAAGACTGAAAAAAAGTGAGTGAATTCCAACTTGAGGTTCTGTGATAGTCCGCTTACCTCTTTTGCAGCTCATTGGCTAGATGGACATACTGCCCACTGCAAAGACCAAGTCTCCTGATAAATTAGACTATTAACTGAGGGTAAGTCATTTTTCTTCCAGAATGTGAATCAAGGACCGGCATTGGTTTACTGAATGGATATTCGTAGATAGCCAACAACTGTTGACAATTGATCGTGCGACTTCAAATCCGGCAGAAGATCACCTCACGCAAAGCAACAAGGGCTTTTGATGTTGCTTTATCACATCGATACTATGCACTTGGAGACAAAGTTATTGACTCACCTCATTGTTTTGTTAGTGTCTGCCTTGGTTACATTCATTACTGACAGCACAAAAATAAGCGACAGTAAAAAGTCGCACGCCAAATTTCTCTTAAGCGGTGCCTCTCCTGAAGAAACAGGGAACGCGGATCGCGCAACACTGTTCGATCCAGGGTCCGAAGGTATCATCATTTCTGAGAGTGCCTAAGCCTGTTGGTTGAACCTAATTTCAGTTGTATCGGAGTAGAAACCGGAGTATTTCTGTTTACATCTCCCGCGACGGACTTAGTGTCAGGTGAACGGTTTTTACCTTCCTTAACCACTGAGCTCTCCTTTGCTCATAGGCCGAAGTTGACTAGCCGTTTCGTAGTTGGCCTGCAGACAAGGGAGCATCCGCCACAACTGCCAAACACTTCGTTGGTAGTCAATGTGAACAACTGTTTGTAAGAGCGGTTTTTAACTGTTCTAATTATCCGTTTACGCCGCAGCTGTAGAATCTGGCGGATGCATGTTTCTACTCTATCTGAACTGCGTTCTCTTGTTTGTTTGTTATGTAACTCTAACGTGATTCAGTCTAACTCCACGACTGCCACGTGTTATCGTTGCGTAAGCTTTGTTCCCGGTCCTGACTGTCTCTGTGGCATAGTTTATAGCAGGTTCACGGCAAACACTTTGGCGATCACATACTTCCCTCCGCGAAATGGAAATAAGCCTGTTGGATCGAGTACGCGAGTGTAGCAGCTAGAACCCGAAAGGTTGCTGGGGCAGCTTCTATAGAAAATGAATTTGGCTTATCATTCTGAAAAGTAATTGTTGTGAAACAGTGCGGCAACCCCCAGGCTGCCAAGGTTCCTTCGGGCTGTTTCACTGACCGACTGTTTGGTGGTCTCTTGGACCTCAGATAGGTTGGAAACCGGAAGAGTGTCATCACTCAGTCGATCACACAATCGCCGGACAGTCTTACCGATGACCTGTTGATCACCTAATTTTCACACAACCGAACCCCATCTCACATATGGTTTATCCATGTCGTGCCACAGAAATGAAATTTGATGGATTTGAATAGCAGAAGGAGTTCAACAATCTAACCGACGCTAGAATATATCGCTCGAAGAAACAGTCATGCCTTCGTAATGTGTTTTTGTCCTACTGAAGACTTATAGTTCACTGTCAAGGTAATGCGTCTGAACCCGAGAAGTCACTTATACTAAAGGGGAAAAGTGCCCACTGGACGATAAAGGAACGTCTTCTTTTAGTTCTTCCACCTGTCCCTTCCGATAATCAGGCCTATATTGTCTTCATAAGTCAGATCTCCTATTGGCTAGTTTGTTTCTTGCCGGGGCCAACGAAATACCACTGCTGAGCCCATACATCATCCATTTTGACCACAATAAGTTATGCCGTGTCTGCCGCTAGTTAACGCAACTGATTAATTTTTTTCATGACAGTCAGAAACTGCTGTTTGGTATCCATTTCCCAGGTTTCTAATAGGGATTATCTTTATGTTTCACATGTAGAAAGCACGTTTTGTTGTAGTGGGAGCCAATAATGGTTTATCTCACTTTGATTGGTCAGCTCGTCGTCCCCCTTGATTCGATTGCATGGTATCTTTTAACCTTTTCGTAATGTGCTTCACAAGACTCGTTCAAATTTGAAATCATGCGGTTATGCCTCGTACGCCTAGCTGCATCCATTAAAACGTTAAAATCTTCCCGTTTTCCAAGCCGGGGAGTTCAAATTTTTGTGGTACCGCGTGGACAAAACAAATGCTTAAGCACGTGTTGGCCTCTTGGGGTTTGGTTGTATGAAAAGCACCTGACCAACAGATCATCGGTAAGAATGTCCGGCAATTGTGTTATTGACTAAGTGGTGATTCGCAGCCGTTTTTTAAACCATCTGAGGCCCAAGTGATCATCGAACGCTGGACCAGAATATCGGCCAAAAGTAACGTGGAATCCTGGGGTGGCCGTACATTTGTATCGTGAATGTCTCCCCAATTTTTAGACACAATTCGTTCACCATGAAAGCATCTCAAACAAACCCTGTTCTTTTGTTGTGAATACTGGTTGTTAATGACTCGGTAATAAGATAGTTCTATAAAAAAATTGAGGTAACCGAATAATTTTGTCGCGCGGGTATGTGAATGTACACTCGGTTGTCCTGATAGGCCAGATCAAACAACTTGCAAGCGCATTTGCTTAATCGATCTATCCCCTGATTAATTCATGTGCGATCATGGATTCTATATCAGTCTAAATGTAAACGTTAATTTACCCACGATAGAATGTCAAAGTATTTTACGTTAATAAATCATTGTAAGGTGAGAGGGAACGACTGAATCGTACAGTTAGGGCGAGGTACGACCGTTCCACTAAACCTGATGAACTGTTAGAGAAAGTACGAAGAGAAGCTTAGAAATATGAACATCAGTCGGTAAATGTTTTGTTGTGTCTAGGATGTCATGCTTGACAAACGTAACTGACCTTGACAATGAGTGATTTTTGATCGAGTTGACCTAAAATGTACGTGGTTTATTGTTTTTTTCAGTACGCATTCCTCGACTCACACATTGTTTTGTGATAGGACAGGCATAATTTTTTGGCGAATGTAAATAGTCTACTCGTCTGAGCGGTAGCAAATAAACGCCGGCGTGTTACTGCCTAAATGGTTGAGGAATCTTCTTTTATTTGTAACACTCATAGGTTATTTCATCGCCTTAGGGAGTGAGACAGTTACTCGAATGCGTCAAAAAAACTAAATATTACTTCACTCCTCTCTCTCTCGTCCTAGTAGATCTCGATGCGCCTTCCATCATTCCCCGCTCCCGTCAGACACTTCACCCCGCCGTTCTCGCACACGTCTCCTATCTCGAATTCCTTGATTCTTTAGTACCGAACACCTCACACATTGTATTTCCCTCACTACTTATACTCACAGCCATTTGCGCCCCTAAACGGGAATCTCTGTCTTTCAGTGGGAACTACTGGATGATAACCATTTTTGGACTACTGGTGTAGGCCTGGTATATTTTCTTTGGCAATATGGCTTACACACTTACTTCGGAATTAAAATACACCCTACTGGTGAACTTCTCACTTTTCACTTGCAGCTCTAAAAATAACACATTTCGTTTGTGTTACGATGACAGTATCTAACTGAGAAACTGACCTGCCCAAGCCATCAGTACCAAGCGGAATATCTTGAGCCCCAAACTTCTCAGGGACTGGTCCGTTTTTTAATCATGCTACCGATGAATTAAATAACCATGAGCTTACATGCGTGTCTCTTGGCGATTTACCTTAATACCACTCTTCTCCGCATGATTTTCGTTTGACTCCGTTGAGGTGACACCTGCGCGCCGTTAAGAACAGTTGAGTAAAACAAAATCTGCCGCTTATTGTAGCGATTATATGGGGGGATAAGTTTGTATGAGCCTTCGTTATTTGCTGGAAAGGCTGTCAAACAAATTGTAGAATACAGTCAACTAAAATTCTTGGTGAATGCAAAGAACATTCATCAAGTGAGTGTGCTGGACACGTTGGTGATCGCACAATATATTGACAGACATGTTGTTAACGCAAGCAGACCAGGTACAAAAGCGGAACATGCCATGTGTGTCCCTAAGGTCATGCCAAGATATTCAACATTCAAAGATATTTAGTTTGGTTACGACGGATCAACCATTCATGTGAGAGTGAACTGGCTGGGTGTTTAATCTACAAACTCTTTATCAATAGAAAACTGATTGGCACATACTAATTATATTACTGGTTACAACACGAAGCCCCACCCGGAAAACGATTGAAACGCACTTTCACACAAGTGAGAGAGTTGTCCGATGAATGTATGGTAAACATTTTCAACACAGACACTTGTAAGATGTGACAGGGGTCAATTTTAATTAAATTTACTTACGAGGAATTAGAAGTCAAATAAGTACACATCTACACATCTGTCGGCCGAAACTCCCCCTTTCGAGTTTTATGGGTGACACCGGCCCAGCCATCAGACTGGTGTCTGGTTGAAACCCATTCAGTACCTGTAAGATGACCCCGGTTTGACAGAGGAACAGACGTGCGAGGTGTACCACAAACTGTACTATGCAGCACTGACGGATGAGTTTTAGTCCCAGTGAGAATAACTGCGCCCAAGTCTTCCGCCCTGTGGTCACACGGGCGTACACATCACGTCTGCATTTGTACGAAGATATGAATCTTAAGCACCGTCTGAATTATTGTAGATGACCGTGTTGGAACGCTAATAGTACGTTTTCTAATCGTTTAACCTCCTGAGCCGCTCATTTGCCGAAAGTACACAGTCTGCGCACCGAATAAGCGTTATCAGCTGGCCCTAGTTAGTGCACGTAAGGTGGGTGGATTTGTCAGTCTGACATTCCTGAATGACTTGAGTGCAATATTTCCGGCACTACTCTGAAACTGGGTTTCGTGCGTGACCCGGCGTGACACTGAAAAGAAGACTGCGGGCATCGTTTTAACGCTTGTACAACGTTCGCGCAACTAATTTTCAATCTTCATCACACATTCACGTTGTGAGGCAGCTGAAGCATGGCCTGCTGGATCAGTATGTCCTTGCGGTTTAATAGCCGCTCAAGTTTTCCAGAGGTCTGGACTTGGTACCTAACCTGTGCACTTACCGAAGCGTTTTCAGAGTCACCGCTAGCCCAAAGAAATCGTTTAACCAAACAACGGATAACATTGTGCTGATAAGGTACCGACTGTCTAGTAGCCCGCGAACATTTTTATGGTAAGTAGATTTCAAGTTGAACATCACCCACAATTGATCGCAGCTGTCGCATTCCCATAGACTTTCCAGTCGGCCCCTTTCGAAAAGAAGCACTAGACTCGAGTTTCGCTCTCATTAGAGCTCGTCAGTAGTGCATATCCTTGCCACTGCCGGGACTAGAACTCCGGCCATTCTTTTCATGAGGCAACCGTGTTTACCACTGCGCCATTGACCTCACATTAGGCACGACCGAATTATCATATGTGAACGCTCAACCACTTTCGCTTGTGAGTAATGATCAGGTTGCCCGATCGTCTCGAGAGGAGACACAGTTACTGTCTGTTAACTCCAATCGATAACCCCGCGATTAGGACTTCCTAGACAGGTCGAAATCTCCGATCTCATTAAACCTGCTAGGCGATATTTTAGATTACTGATGAGTAGTCGGGGATTTGGTTAATTTCAAGGATATGCACTACTGACGAGCTCTAATGAGAGCGAAACTCGAGTCTAGTGCTTCTTTTCGAAAGGGGCCGACTGGAAAGTCTATGGGAATGCGACAGCTGCGATCAATTGTGGGTGATGTTCAACTTGAAATTAACCAAATCCCCGACTACTCATCAGTAATGTAACAGATTTGTTTGTGAACAGGATCGAGTAAAAAGGAGTTTTATCCCAGGATTCACGTTCCGATAGGTGCACAAACAATGTGTTTTACGATGTTGCCTCTCTTTTTACAACTGTTCCCGTCCACAAACAATTTATTTGATTTCATCTCCACTAACAGTTTGTATATAGGTGTTCTACTTGAATACCTTGAAGGCGATGTAGAAATTAGTTTTGAAGGACTCACAGGTATACAGATAAACGACGTGATAATGGGTAATCCGTTGAGCTTCACAATGGTAAACGTCAATCCGTCATAAAAACAACACCATGTGGTCGACTTCTTCAGTTCTACAGCTTTAGTTTGATTGTACATAAATTAATTGGGTCCAGACCCATCTCCAGGAAATCAGAAGTATTTACATCGCTGATGCGCTGCAGACGAAACAAAAGACAATGAAACGACGGTAGTAGCAAGTAGCAGCTCCGAAAAACTAGTTGAAATTGAAAACTCGAAAGAGAAGCCAATCTAAACATCCCACAACAACGACCTAATTCTATCTGGTAAACGATACCAGTTATAAATTGAAGTCTGTTCTAACTCCTATACATGCATCAGCTCTGTAAAGTCACAAAAGCAGTTCGTCTAATTCTCCCCTCTCCTACGTTCGGTACCGGTCCACTTGCTGTCACGATGATACTGATCAAAATGACAACTATCTCAACGAGTGACAGCACATATTCCGAACTGGTTGAAGCAGATGTTACTGCAACTACCTCAACCTGCTGAACCAGTTGTTCGAAGTCGTACATCATTTATCGATATACACTCCGTGACAATGGACCACTAATTTGACATATGATTCAAGTTGTTTTTGATTAACTGGGACCAGAAATGATTGACTTATAAAGAGGCCTTGCTGATTCGAATTTATCAATCGATCATGTGCGAAGATGTATCTGAGTCACTCATTGGTTTTCTGTGGTGTTGGTTATGTTGTGCTTTACGTGGTTGTGCAGTTGCCCACTAATTAACAGTTTATATGTTTTTGTTTGTTTGTAATACAAACGTTTAACATTTGCAACTACTGTAAGCAAAGGAAATGTCAATTTATCACATATTTTCTCTCAGCTCCGTAAAGGTAACTATAAATAGAAAGCGATGTTCAAAAGTAGTTCAGACACCTTCATTATTTCGTTGCGGTGTTCTTCCTTACCATCTTGACAAGAAAACTGAAGCGTCAACTCGCTACTTAGTTTCTAAACGGATTATTCGTGGCAATGAATCGCCGAATGTTTGAAGCTTTCACTGTTCACACAATGCAATTAGTGTTTTAGCCCAACCTTTTCCAAATCCTCTAACTAGTGAGTACTGAGTCATAACCGGCTTTCCCACCTTAACACAATCTTAACCCACTACAGTACTGACGCAAACAACACACGTTGATCGACTTCTCTAAATATCTAATCATATAGACCATGTTGAACCATGCTACTCAACACCTTTTGAGAACGCATGCATCTATCTTTCAGTAGGACATTTACATTAGCTGTTATCCATCGTCCACTTGCGGATGACACACTTATGATAATGACCTTAATAAGGCTAAGGAAAGAGCTGTCGATTGACCTTCCGGAAGCGCTTTGCTTCTTGAGGATTGGAATCATCCAGAAATCAATTCAATCTCTAATCAGTAAGGAGAGACCTCTAAGAAGCAGTGATCACTTTACTAGGTTTTTCAACTTAATTCAATTCCCATCTAGAGTAGCTGCGCTTCACTCACTTTAAGTGAACTATTTCAAAAAAGATCACACTGGCTTAATCGGATAGTTTATGGAGAACTTCAAATATTTACTGATGTTGCCCGTGGTAGAACGGTTCACAATTTGTTTCATCACGACCAAAACGTTTGTCTCCCTAAGGCGAAGTAGAGGCTTTAATTCTTCTTGTGGTATTTGGAGGTACGGCGGGAAACTTATGCCCCGCAGCGGGCCTGCTTGGATCTAGTTCAGACCTGGAGAAATCGTGGAAGACTACAGCGCATAAAAAAATACAACGATTTTGTTAGAAGGAACAGAGGTAGGCATCAGTTTTTGTAATTGCCAAACTCAGACACAACTGTCTTAAACTGCTTCCGTGAGGCTCGGTATTTCTAGCCTGCTGACAGATACCGGTATGACTTTCACTCACCAGCAGGCAGCTGGAGCCATTGCCAACATGCTGGGAAAAGTGGTGTTAGAAAATAACACCAACACTCCGGTGTAGATTTAATGCAGGTAGACGACAGCCATCCCTCCATCTTCTCTCCACAATGCAAGTTATTGTTTACAATGTTCCTACCAAACTCAAGAAGTTCATCTCCAGCATGCCTCAAAGTACCGACCAAATTGTCAGAAAACCGTTAGAAACTGTACAGATAGCCTGGCTGCAGTCATTAGTGAATTGTACCGAAATTCCTTTGATAAAACTTAACTACCTGATGACTTGAAGCAAAGCGAAGTAATGCCGCTCCGCAACGGTGGTGTACGTAGCATGGTATTCGGCCACAGAACCATTTTCCTTTTTAATGTCTGTTCAAAGACAACGAAACGCGTCTTTGGTGACTCCGTACATCAACTCATACAAAGTGGTTATCCCATAACAACACGTTTTTGGGGAATTACTGACCTAGACACTACTCACGAACAACGGATTAAGACATCCGATTTCACATATTGAACAGACTTTTTACCGGTGGACCTCTTGGAAGCCTTCTATGAGACAGAAAGCAGCATTATGTCTGTCAAACCACAGTGATAATAATTTGGAGAGAGTCTGATACGTTGGTTAGGAGCATATCACGATGGGCAACTCTTCTGTTTTCAACATATTGCAGCGTTCCCTGTGAGGGTGCTACGAAGGCGTATTTTAGGAAGTTGGCTTTTTGTGATGAATACCGATGAGCGGTTTGCTGTGTGCAGATGACACTGAGCTTTAACGAGACATTGGTAACCCCGTAGATAAATCTAGTCTACAGTCAGATCCCAATACGCTTTACAATTGGTATGGGTTATATAAACTATCATTCACTGAGACAAAGAACAAAGTCCTAGGGCTTGGTCACAGAACTGGGACCTTTCATCATCTCGGGAATGTCAGGCCATATGTTTTCGAACGAGAGAAGGATCTGGTGTCATTTATGACTCACGGTCCAAGTCCCTTTGTTAACTGCACAATGCTGACACGCAATGCAACCAACGTTTTCAAATTTATCAATCGCATCCTAGGTTGTCTCAAACAGGAAAACTTTGTCCCATCTATTCCACTTTGGTTACATCCAATGCTGGATTTCAACATTCAAGCCTGCTCCCCTTATCTCCTCAAAGATTTCTTGCACAAGTTCAGCACTAGGCTATGAAACGAGCGAGAGGCATCAAGCACTCCGATTTTCAGTGTAGACTTGAAGGTTTGAATCTATTTACCTTAGCGTATCGTCGGATAAGGGAGTGCGTTATACTCATTCACAAGATATTAAGTGATTTTCAACATACTTGTTCTTCTGTCCTACTTGAAGCTGAACACGTGGGGTCAAGAGGGGATGGTGGTGATGTCATCATCAGAGTTATTGTTTGTTTTTTCGATATTATTCGCTTGCTGTCCGAGTGATACCCTACTGGAATAATCGGTCAGATAAGGTCGTTTCCTCTCCGACCTTGCATATGTTCAAAAGTAAATTAGATAACTATCTCCGGAAATTCTCAGACATTGTCAACCTTCCTAATTTGCCAAATAGCTTCCGATAAAGAAGGTAGCCAGCATAAAATTAATCTAAATCACCATACCTGACGTATCATGGAACGCCTGTTGATAACCTGTGTTGGGTGAGTGCTTGTCGGTATATCTGTCTAGGTGATTGCTTCTCCGTGTACTGTGTTGTACGTGCTTATGATAGTTTGCAGTAAACAATCTGACTTTCGTGCCATAATGATATCTCATTGCATCTATTCACTTTTCAACTAGGTGACAAGGCTCGTGCTCGGCAGTTTCACAACAGTTCCAATTTGGATCAACTTAATCTCAAAACTCTACCCCTAAATAATGTCCAGAAGCAGGTCGTTGATAAGTAGGAGACTTCTCTGGATTTGCAGGCAACCCATGGTTGGCAGTATGGACCTTAATTCGTATGGATTATCGTTACGTTTGTCGTTGTTTAACCATGATTTTTCCGTGAAGAATTTGCACGATCGTAATTTCTTTTTAATCTGTTTGCATTTTACTGTCTGCTACACAGACCCGCAGTTTAGCAAGTTTACTAACCGTTTCTTAACATCCATTTATTATTAATTCTTTACATAGATGTTGTCTTCTCAGATTACGTCTTTAATTTGATTAGAATCACGTCTGTTGTTCTGAACGTTACAGCACATGTGTAGCCTGCGATGAAGGTGGTAACCGCTATACAGAAATTGATGGCACAACTTATTGACCGGTTTGCTACCCAGAAGAGAAGTTAAAATGTCTTAGTCGCGGCAATTATCCATCAGCTGGCTGGTTGTATCAAACTTAATTGACCTTCACTGTTAAAGATGGCTTCAAGTTGAACATCACCCACAATTGATCGCAGCTGTCGCATTCCCATAGACTTTCCAGTCGGCCCCTTTCGAAAAGAAGCACTAGACTCGAGTTTCGCTCTCATTAGAGCTCGTCAGTAGTGCATATCCTTGCCACGGTCGGGACTAGAACCCATATATTGCGATATGTTAACATTTCATTTACTCTCATCAGTCGCAAACGTAAAACATGCTAGTTATATACATCATATAGATAAGACAAACAGGGACTAGACACGCCTACAAGCACACCGATAGGTTGCCTCAACCACTTTTGTGCACATAACGTCGGCTGGTAAGTTCGGATGAGCATCGCTTCGCAGAAAGCTAATAACTTCGGGTTTCGATTGCGCAACAATATCTTGAATGAGTTTAATGGGTCAACTTGGTGACCTGTTGTCATGATGTGTTTAGCAATCGATGACGTTGGATTTCGAGCCGGGGTCAAT
>LOND01000105.1:61398-82336 GCA_014220965.1 Paragonimus kellicotti | reverse complement strand
AAGAGTATACGGTGGTCGGACATGATTCCGAACACTGAGGTATTGCGGCGAGCGGACATGAACGGGATGGAAGCCATGCTGATGCTGAATCAGCTTCGTTGGCTGGGTCACGTCCGTCGGATGGGCGATGACCGTATTCCGAAGCAGCTTCTGTATGGACAACTGAGATCAGGTAAGCGAAATCCTGGTGGTCAAAAGCGGAGATACCAGGATGCTGTGCAGGTAAGTCTTTCACGTTGTAAAATTGATTTCAGATGTTGGGAAGACTTAGCGTTGAACCGGACGGTCTGGAGGAATACGATTCGGACGAACGTCCGCGAGTTCAACGAGCAGTTATTACGCGGCCGAGAACGGAAGCGCGCGGTACGCAAAGGAACCATCGGTGCCATAGGTCGTGGTGACATGACTATATGGCGTTGCGATGTGTGCGGCCGCGAATGCGCTGGCCGCCTTGGATTAGTAGGTCACCAGCGTACTCATAGTACACCGTCGGCCAAGAGACAACGAGTACGTTAGGGTCAAGTAGGTTATATCAGTTATATCCATTTTTTCTTGTTCACATCAACCAACGACTACCGTCGTTTGGAACTCACCCGCTCCCATTTTCAGAAACCTGGATGTCTGTGGCCTTCTACCTTTCCTTTTCTTTAGCTTTGTTGGTGTACTGTATGGTGAATGTTTTGTCTGTTTTCTTCCAGTCCAACCTTGAATTTTGTTTTTCCCCATATCCTGTCTAGAGCGCACTATCATCCACTCCCAAACTGGACTATTTCCTGCATTATACACCGAGTATTTTCCTTTCCCGTTTAGATCTTACCATTAGAGTTTCTCTATTTACTTCCCGAGAAACAGATGTTTCAGTTTCCAGCTACCTTATCAACTGGTTAACCAGCATTGGCCGATCGGAGACAAAGGTCACATTCCCACACTTTCTTGTGCTATTCCTTCAGTTTTACACTGGACTCGTCGTGTGAGTGGAACCACATGTAGTGCAGCACAAGCCACTTGTGGCGAGTGTTGTGCGCAGACGTGCTTTGGCTCCGATCACTGTGATAGGCTAATCCGGACCGATTGCCGCCAATCGTGTCTGTGTATAATGCTCGGATCATCAAACATATTGAGAGAAAACTGAAACGTGTGTGCAAACGCGAAACATGCGACGACCGCGAGTTGTGTACGACCTGTATCAAACAAATATCTAGTTAATTATCAGTAGTAGGTATTTTCTGCATCGAGAAGCAATAAGGCATACAGATTTTTTCTGTCTTCTATTGTATATGATTTCACGATCGCTTCAATCTAATATTTCCACAGTTTAGTTGGATTGAGAGTTATCTTGACCTATACAGCCAATACAAGATGCGGGCGCATAAAACTGTTTAAATCTGGTTAGGCTAATAAACTTACACGAATCAGTTGGCTAGGACGAATGAATCTGAGCTGCCTGTGGGCAAAACGGTGTTTAAGTAAACCAGTTAAATCTAGCAGCTAATCAAAGGTTAGCCATAGAGAGTGTACACAAGCACAGCAACACCCGTGTAAAAACAGATGCCAGCAGGTTCTCAGAGGCACGTGATGGTCACTCCCGGATTGTCTGAGCAACGTTAGGTAGACTGCACGTTATGTGTATTACTGACAAGGTACTCAGAAGGTTACAAATGATAAGTTTGTGATATGACGTAAGATCGTGCTGAAGTGATCACTTTGTAAAATCTCCAGGCTTCCGTTGAGCTGAAACCCACATATCACTATCATTTTGAGCGTGACTGTCGTCTCATCAGACTGCACTGTGTGGGGTCCGTTGAATACTTATCCAGGATACAAATTGTTCTGTTGAAATTTTCTCGTTGGAGTCTATGGATAGTACTTGTCCACATCGAACCTAAAGTAGGTAAACCAATTTATACCCCAGGAAGCACAGTAGTGATCCCTCTAAATGGTGTCCATCAAATTGTGTTCGAAGTTGACGTTGACATTATTCAACGCATTCGTGATAGGTAATCATTCCGACGGCCCCACCGTCCTCTGTAAACAGGTATTTTCAAACTGCTGCATTAGGATGTACTTAGAGGCCTCTTAGCAATACTACCGAACTTAAAACAGAAAAACAAACCATAACATGAAACCCACGCAATGCCCCAAAGATTAACCCCACCCAACTTTGCAGCAGTTTACGCCAGTTGTCGATTCGGTGAAGCCTGGTAATGTACCGTAAATTGAGTAGCAAGGTATAGCGTCTGTCAAAATAATGGACGTGGTAACCTGTCAGGGTTCGGAGGACCACGCGAATATTTCGTTGCTCGGTGACCCGATTTTAAATGGGCTTGACCTTTACTTTGGTATTAGAGAAAAGGCTGGTCGAAGCCTTCCGAATTGTGAGTGATCGTACAACCACTGTTCGTATTTACAGGAAAGCATGCGCCTGTTGAAGTGTATTGCATATTTCGGTCCTCATGTTCTTGTGACCTCAAAAGACGCTTAACTTGCAAAGCTGTTTATTGCAGTAAGTCCCGTACAGGTTATGTTAGAACATTTGCATGTCCGACGTGTATCCACACACACTGGGCAGCAGTGCATTGTCATTCGCCTTAGTGACACGTCCCCCATAATACGTACACACTGTCCCAGTAGTTGTTTCTGTTACCTCGTCTTCCTGGCGTTGAGGCCTCTCCTTTACTTCCTGAGCGTACGCACAATACTACTCACAAGCGAAGTTGCCAGTTATAAAACAGTGTCAAGACACGGATTTGATGAGGTTCGGATGCACTACTGTAAGTTAGTCTTAAATACTTGAAAGGAAAGTAAACATGGTACAGTTTGGATT
The DNA here is from genome assembly GCA_014220965.1 of Paragonimus kellicotti. Lineage (NCBI taxonomy): Eukaryota > Metazoa > Platyhelminthes > Trematoda > Plagiorchiida > Troglotrematidae > Paragonimus > Paragonimus kellicotti. The sequence continues at coordinate 79,512 of LOND01000105.1, read as the reverse complement.
AACCTGCGTAACCGCAAGTCTAATGTTGAAAATGGATCGAAAAATGTACTAGCACTGCGAAACTGTCCATCTTTAACTGATGACGCTTATGGAGGAAACACCGGACAAAACTACCTTAATGAACCTCCATGTTTTGAAATAAAACATCGCGTCCTGACATTTCGCAGGACAGGTGAGTGGTAGTTGTTTTTTACCATCGAACCAAACTGTTCTCTGGACAACTGTCAAACTGCTACATATAAAATAACTAACTTTATGAAACAACACCACTAGCATTCGATCAGGAAGGACTTCTCTGGAAAAATGTCAATATTTCGGGTGGAAAACCAGTGACACACATTCGTGAATGGACCATGGAAGCGAAACTACAACTTTGTATAAGCTAATCGTAGAATCCCATTACCATGACACTTCTTGAATGCATAGCTCACATGAATCCACATTTGTAGTTCGCAGATTATGCTGCGCCGCCCTATCGTAGCTACGGCCTACGCCAGCCATATGATTACAGTCGATTCACGTAAACTTGCAATCCAGGTGGAAGCTGCGCTTTGACAAGTCTCTGTCGGTCACGACTCGGGTGAATGGGTTTAGGGGCGATACACCTACACTGAACAACAAGAACCGTGAGCTACCCATAAGATGACTGATTCATTTTGGTATTGGTATGTTCGCCGAGCTTGGCATTTAGGTTGCAAACGTTTCATCACCAAACGAGGTGACATCATCAGTGCGTAAGTGTTTCAGCGTATAGTTTTTGAGCGTGGAGGTTGGTGAAGTGCGATGGATGCCTGCTCTTATATAGCAGAGTGAGTTGACCTTCTGACCTGAGTTCTGGTTGGTCGCTTCCTGTTGTTCATGACCTTTGACCTGATTCACCATTGGTTGATTCTTGATGCATCTGAACTTTGACCCAATGTCCGATTGGTTATTTCCTGTCGTCCTTGAGTCTTTGACCTGGAGTCTGATTGGCTTTTTTGTTGCTGTCGAACTTTGACCCCGAATTGATTGGTTTTCCTTTAATTGATCGAGTAAGGCTTTCTTCGTTTTGGAATTCTATCCGATTGTTTCTTTGTTAACTGGTTTCGACTTTGGTCTGATCTGTTCAAGTTGCTCCGTTCAGGTTCACCGGCATTTGGGCTCGATGGTGTCTGCATCTCTTCAAATCCTTGGTTCGCATTGGTTCATAGATTTTGTCCAGCTCGATGTGCTTGTTTATTGACCCGGCCGATGAATGCCAAGCCTCGAGAAATTCTCTTGCATGTCTGGTGTTGGCCTGAGTAAGGACTTCTGCGGTATTACTCAGAGTATAGAAGAAGAAATAGAGAGTGAATAACAGTAATTATTATCTTCGTTGAACTCAGAAGACCAAAAGCAAAATTGTTCGTTCTCTTGCATTGAGGGCTACCAAAGTAATACTACAATTTTCGGATAGTAATTCCAAAACGAATGAAATGACTTACGGACAAAGTTCACGGAAGGACATCCAATTCAGATAGAGTTATCGGAGTTCAAATACAGTTCAAGACTAGCACAAAAAAGCCAATCTAGCAGCTCCCAGGTCAAAGACCTCTAAGGACGACAGGTAATAGACCTGACCGGAGCATTGTTCAAGTTCAGATGCATCAAGAATCAACCAATGGTGAATCAGGTCAAAGGTCATGAACAACAGAAAGCGACCAACCAGAACTCAGGTCAGAAGGTCAACTCACTCTGCTATATAAGAGCAGGCATCCATCGCACTTCACCAACCTCCACGCTCAAAAAACTATACGCTGAAACACTTACGCACTGATGATGTCACCTCGTTTGGTGATGAAACGTTTGCAACCTAAATGCCAAGCTCGGCGAACATACCAATACCAAAACCATCAACCCGAGCATGACGCCTACGAACGACACCACACTGTTCACAACATGCAGAGACTGATTCAGTTGTTCTTGTGGACTCTACCACCTACCGTGCACTGTGAAACAGATGAACCTTCGAATACGATAGTTTACATCAAACGCGTTGTCCTAAAGCTGTCGAAAATCAAAAAAGCAGCGATCATCCAATAGAACCAGAAGTTAAAAGGAGGAAGAGTTCCTGTACTTTTGGACTTAACGTTCCTGCTTCGTTTCAGGCATTGGTTGCAGAACAAGCCAAACGCGGTACAGTATTCATGTTAACATCAATCCGTAGGTAACCACAGTAAATATTAGAGTCTCTAAATTAGTAGTCGATCATTCGTACTAGTTGCGTTTTTCTAGCCCTAACTTTCAAGATCCGGTATGTAGCCCGATATCTTTCAAACCGTTTGGTGCATGCCTGTTTGATTGTTTTCCTTATCTGTAGTAACTTTTAGAATCACTTTTTCTAATCCTTCCAAACTTCACACTCTCAGAACAAAATCAACATCTTGGTGACCGATTACCAGTTTTGTCAAGTACAGAGTTTGATAAACGAACAATCGATTAGAGTGACTCAACTCAGGTCACTTGACTGGTTCAGAGTGTGATTGTTAGCCCGTGATGTTCAGCCCAGACATAGAAACAACTTTTGTCATTCATGTGATCTGTGCACACCGAAATTACTACGGTATTGGAAATGTGACTGGCTTCTTTAACAAGGAAGTCTTGAACAAGTATTGCATTTGTATCTGTATGCGGTGAATTTTTCAAGAATTATACAAATTGTCGTTGATAAATTTTTGGTTCTGCATGTATTGACAAACAAACGCAATTGCCAGAAAGCATACCCTGAACAATTTAATGAAACCAATGGAGCAATAGTTAGGTGGTTGCACGTCAAGTGAGTCAAAAGTAACCACAAATAATTATGTCAACATTTGTACGCGGGTATCCTCTGACTCCGACCATTGTGACTGGCCATTTCGGAAACTAGTACCACCAACTGTGTGTGTGTGTGCAACAAAGTGTGGATCATATCGGTTTTAACAGTGCTGACAAAATGAGATTCGCTGTTTTCGTTGGGCTCCGAACTATGAACAAGCTATTTTCATAGTTCAGAACATCTGTAAAATATGAGGTAAGGTTTTACCGACCTCCAACTACTTTGAGGTGGCAGGTACCATATGCCAGCATAATAGTGTGTTCACATTCAGATATGTGTGGCGGTGATTTCACGTTAATGGCTTCGGTGGTGCAGGAGCGATTGATCAATTTTTGGTGACGCCAATCTGGGCGTTACAGATTGAAGTAAATCTGTTAAAACCGCAGGTTAAAAATCAAATGGCGGTCTAGCACTCTCTTTGACAGACATCAGCAAACACTAGGGGTTGCAGAAAATATCCATATAACCCATGATTTTCTGAAACTACAATCACGTCCGTGCTCAGCAAAGCTGTCTATCCGGCGTACAATACTCTATTGTCTTACGAGGCGAACACGTTAACGTGGTGGTCATATCCACTTACAACAGTTCCCTATGATCTCTACGTTTCTGCAATGAGGGATGGAAACATGAGAAGTGAACATGTAGACATTCAGTTGCATAATTTCCATTTATGGTGTGACCGTCGTGTTTATTGTCTTGGTCTTGCAAGTTGTCATGTGAGCAAATTTCGGTTTTTGTACATAGTCTATCCATTCTGCTAGTTTTGGTGATACTGTGGTGGATTATCAAGCGGAGGTGAGAGTATTCCAACACTTGGCGGAATACCTCAACGCGGGGAGGTCCGTCCAAAAGCCCACAGCGAGCAGATCGGGGACAACGTGGGCGACCGGATGAGTCATCGCTCGACTGGATCGGACCAACGGGCGAGGCATGAGGCAAAATAGGATGGATGACCTGATCGGGGACGCGTTTATTCCATCACTCAAAGAATATCTCGACACGGCTGCGGAATACGGTCAAAGCCCACAGTGGATAGATTGCGGACAACACGAGCTATCGCTCAACAAGATCGGACTAACGGCGAGGAGTGGCAGGCGGAAAACCCCCGGTAGAAGGCGCCGATCACACACGTAAACCGGGCAGAAGTGCACACGACGCGTGAGCGGAAACCTGGACGTGTTGTGGACTGGAATGATGACTCATAAACGCGAGCGCATGCGTAGCGTGGTAACTATCGTGTTGGACAATAAAGATTGTGCTTTATTGGACGCCTTTTCGCTACAACATATTTCAATACTTCACCAAACATCTGATGAATTAAGGTGCGGTTTGCAGACTATAAGTGAGTGAATAAGATACGAATGCATAAGTTCCTACCTCACACGCATATAGCACACAAAAATAGATTACTATGGACATTCAATGGACAGACTGATATAATTATTTCGAACTGAACACCACTGACATTTCGTATTCCTATAAATCTTTCGGCTGGCCCACCAGACTCCAGTTTCGCTCTTATTCAGGCTCACTAGTGGTGCATATCCTTGTTCGGACTAAAATTTGCACTGCAGTCTTTATGATTATGAGATCAGCGTATTAACCACGACTCCAGGAACTTCACAGTAGGTATGACCGAATTGTCGTATCCATACACCCAACCACAATCTTGTGCAAATAGCGTTCAGCTTACCCAATCGTTTTCAGTGCAGAACAAATAGAATTGCTCTGTTTAATCCACTTGATAACCCTCTGATCAGGACTTCTTAGTTAGGTTGAAGTAACTGACTATAATATAAGTAGAAGACCTGCAATCAACGTGTTCCTTGACCCCGATGCCAGGTGTGCATTGACTACACCGAAACTTGTTTATGGAGATCGTCAACGGTCATAAAAACTATAGAGTGGCCAGGCAACGAAATGATTACGAAGTATGAAAATCCTGACTATTCCGTTGAATAAAGTGTACAGATGACGTCAGACTAGTTGTGGACCTTGGGATCGCTTAATCTACCGGTCAGAAAGGCTGTCCGAGATGACAGCATTTCGCGGTTATTGGCGAACAGGAGTCCACAAATTTTTACCTGCCTAGTTTTAGATTTTTTGTTGTGATTTTCCTTCCAAAATTATTCAGATCGCTAACGAGATAAACACCGACTCGAACCACAGCAACGGTCTGACAGGTTCGTGACCATTACAAATGAACGAATTAATCCAAAAATGTTTATATAATAGTCCATGATGTTCACCATTGGACAGACAGCCCAAACCAACTTTGCTTTCTTCAGTTTTTCGGACAGATGTTCCGAAGAACACTCATGTTACGAGCAGGTGCTTTTCCTTCTGAATACGTTGATAACATTTTTTGAGTTAAGCTAATCCGACTAACGAAAGAGGCGGTCTATTTCACTGGACTCTTACTCAATCAGTGCGTTGGTCTACCCCTAGAAGCATCAAAACCAACTTCTCTAACTGTCTCAACATAAAATTTATTGTTACATCACCACAAATAGAAACCAATATACTTAACTGATACTTCACAATATACAACGATTTTCAACTTATGACAAGATGTTTAACGGTTAGATATCTTGATGCTACTATTACTGTCATACATATGGAGTAGCATTACAATGTTATTCATCTTAGTGACACGTCCCCCATACTGCGCAACCACTGTTCCAATAGTTAGGTTATATCATTACTTTTTTTTCCAAATTCCGATTTTTATCTGACCTCCACAATTCTTTCTTCTTACTTTGAGCAGGTATTTTGTTCACTTTTGTGTCTCTCATCATGGATCATGTTCTTCTGTGGTGGTGTTAATCGATCTTCTTGCTAAACTTTCAAACCTGCATCCTACTCTCATCATCGTGTACCAAAACTTGTGGTATTTCTTCCATCTTACTAACTTCAGCTAAGTTCTTTTAACTATACTACTACAATATTTGACATATTGTCCAAAAACAATCAATGACGCTTTTTACTCACTAAGCTTCCTACCCGTTCAGTGTCTGTTCGATACAAACACAGGGAGTTAACTGAATCTTTTCGGTTCCGCTATCATTTGTAGGATCGCCTATCGATTATTGTTGTAGACGTTAGCTTGCATAATCTATATCAATTTTTCCATCGATTTCTTTTGATACTCGCCTACACATGTTGAAACTTCACCTAAAGGGTGCATTAACGTTTTGTGCTGAAGTGGTATGACTTAATTTCTATGCATAAAAATGAAACCTAACTTCGACACGCAAACTGTATTTAGGAGTGATTTGTTGATTGTAAAACACTGTACTCGTTTTTACTGTCCCATGCATACTGACGAATTCCTCCGGGTTTTACATTTTTGAATGCTTGTGTCGATTTTCTCCCTTCCTCGACAATCATGTTTGCTTGCAGTGAATGAGATAGGGGCAGAATATGATAGCCAGTCTTATATCACTTTACGCGACTGCATTGCGAGGTGACAAAGATGACCTACGTTGACCTGAGTACATTGAACCTCATTCGACTTCTTTTGCTCTGTCGACCTGAGTTCGATGAAAACAGGGTTGTCTTTGTTAAGCCTTACTTCTGCTTCAACAGCAAAAGTGGTTGTTACTCGAAATAGGTCGTGTGCGAGGAATTCGATGGTCACTGACGGAAAAACAAGTAACTAGATCATGTCTAATCACAACTTCGTATCTGGATAGAGTTTACAGCCAGCCCGTCCACTGTCGACGCCTATCAGTAGTAAAACCTCTCCTCACGACCTAGATTTGAACCGCAGCTACGTGCTTTTAAGGTGACCACGTTGTTCACAACGGTATTCGCTTTAAGCCAACCATGTCCGGATTACCATCATGGCTTTGGCTATTAAAATTATTTTCACTAAACTCGTCGTAACCTCCAGGCATCAGTAGTAAACAATCTTCAAAAGTACCACTAAGTTTTGAACAAATTTTGATAGTAAACATTTCAGCTATCTCGAGCAGTCATCGTTCTGCGCAAAAACCTTCTTTTTCACATAGATGAGATAAATGCTATAATCAGCCTACATTTTTGAGCCCAGTCAAAACTTGGGACAGACGGGCGTTGGATATCTGACATACCACTCGCTTGAAGAATTCAAGTGTTATAAGCCTGGGATTTTGTTCAGTCCAGGAACGTCCATTATATTCGAACACTCCACTCATGCATACGGTTCATTTTGTACTGAGTGTGAACATAACAGTTGTTTGCAAGTGAGTATCCGGGGTTCCTAACCAAAAGAGCCCACTCAGAACAGGTCACTTAATCAAGTCTTGTTAGCGAACGATGCTAGCAACCGTTGCTAACCATTCTGTAAATAACTAGCATTGTGGCTTCCGTCACCTAAATGGTAGGACCTGACAATATTTTTTAATTCATTTCAGTAAATTTATTTGTTTGATTCCGTGCTGGAGCATAACAACAAAAAAAACGCACTCAAACATGCAGTATTGGTAAACTGCAGAAATTAAGTTTCATTTTAAAGTTCAGGACGACCAGAAGATCAATCAAAACCTAATATCAGGTCAATGTTGCGGTGATCAACACGGATGCCCCGGAGACGAGAATATGCACTACAGTCGAGCTCTAACAAAAACAAAACTAGAATCTAGTGTTTGTTTGCGAACGAAGTTGTCTGGAAATTTCATTTTGAATATAAAGGCTGTGATCAAACGTGAGCACCGTTTGACTTCAAAACAACTTTAGCAGCTAAAATACGACTGAGAAAAACACTGACCAAAGGACTCAAGTTATGTTACCGTTCACAGCAGAATAACGAATGGACGCGTTGCTGAATGCATAGCGTTATGTTCACTGTTTTTTGCGTAGTTGTTGGTCCGGTAAATCTTTCAGCTTGTTCACACATGGATTATCCATAAAAACATTATTGTGTTCATCTTTAGTTTTAATGAGTCTGGGGGAATTAAAACCGTTAACCGGACCACCACCTCGTGGATGTTTATCGTGCGAGCTTGTGACTAGAAATATGTGGGTTTGAAAGCCCAACTAGTGTAGCCTCTTTCTCCGTGTCTTCCGTATTTATTCCGTTTCGCTTGAAAATGTTGCCCTCAACACAGATAACCTGTTTGCAGGAAGCACTGTTTAGCCTTCATCGCGATTCCCGTATCACATTCCTTTCTTTAATGGTTGACGGTGTTCAATTTCACCATACACAAGCTACAGGCTCAGATCAGAAAGTCCAGTAACAACAGCTCTGTTTTATTGACTTGCGTGTGCTTCATTTCTCATGCAATGTACTGACGCGCCAGATTTAGGTTTCAGTCTTAGAGCCCTGATAAAAGTGTAACACAAACTCTTGTCCTCCAACACACTGCAAGTTAGCTGGGAGAAAGATGGATTCGGCAAAGACTTCATCGAGCACACCGGCCTCCACGATGCATCGTTAACAGAGCAGTAAGTTTTTCGTAATTTGCGGCCGTTCGCGCGCATGTTTAAACGGCTTGGATGTGAAACTTCTCACAACGACCTTGCGCACTGTTTGGTGCTATACCACCAGCCCTACATACACTGGAAAGTTCATATGAGACGTAAATAGTTCACCTCAGTCATGGGAGGTCAATTTCAGTGAGCCTCGTGACGTAGAATATGAACCTGAATATACATCTGACTGCAGATGTTCCGAATAAATATGAGCATTATTTATTTTACATCAGCTACGATTCCCCAACACTTGCCAGTGATCAATTTTTATGTTCCCTTTCTTGACCTTGTGGCCGCAACCAATGCACCATGGCAACTTGTCATTATCTGTATGCAGTCAAGCTAACGGTACGTGAACGGGTAATGGAATATTCTAATGTACAAATGCTTTGAAGGATCTCACGGTCGTGTCACTGTTCACTGTCAAACAATGTTTCTTCCAAAACAGCTAGTTCAAATCACAAACACTAGCTGTTCATGCCTATCTATTGTACCTTGATATGTTTCATTAAGTAAAGCGTTAGAACAAACTCGTGGACAGACTGATTTGTTTTTCATTGGGCCAGGTTGAAAGTTTCCGTAATTCTCAAGGTGGGTGAATCTGAAGCTTCTTATTTCGTTTAACCGATTTTATCGTTGTTATTATATTTTATTGTACTATTGTTCGACCGTAGTAGTTGAATATGCTGCATACTGTTTTATTCCACCTGACTTCGCTTATCTCTTTACTTATATGAAAATTAATAGTTTTTACATCGTTGCTAACTTTTTTTGTCTTCACATTGTGACCTGGGAAGACTATGTGCAATTGAATGTAAACTAGGGCCTAAAGCCACGAAAGCAACGAAAACACGCGAGTAAAATTTCACGAGAGGCATAGGAAGAAACACACGCACAGTTTTTCTAAGCATATTTTCGTCAAACGTTGTACGTTTATTTGTCAAGCGTTGTGAATTTCGAAGCTGTATTTATGGGGAACAAATCCTAATTGGTGTGAATAATGACTTGAAGGAACTGTTGGAAGCCATTCACAAATCAGCTTGTATATGCTTGGCTAGAGGGCATAGTTTTCATCCAGTAGTACGCAAAGTCAACTGGGTGCAACAAGAAAAGAAAGAAATCTTAGTTATTGGTGACGAATATTCAGGTGTGTACCTCATTGATAGTGCGAAGTAAACTAACCCTGTCTCTTATACACATCATTATTGATGGAATACGAAGTTGCAAGAGTACACAGAGAATGCCTGCCTGATGAACAGAGTAAATTGAACGGCATCAAACTATGTTCGAACGCGACCTTCATTTGATGGGGTTCGTGATAACCACTTCTGTGGTTTGATCTCAGGTTAATCCAGTACAGCTTTCCGCAGCTTGGTGCAACAATTCAGCGGCATCGTACTGGAGTGAACTTATGCTTGTTCATTCGAACCTGTCAACGTGGCAACCAGCACTAATTACCATAGGAGGATTGGTTCCTCTGCATGACAATACCAGACCACATGCTGAACAAATTCAATCATACGGGCGGTGAAACCTTACCTAATCTACCAAATTAACCGGGACCTTCGCCTACAGATTATCTTTTTTCACCCTCTGGGCTTCTTTTTCCTGTTGACAGGTCTTCGAGGGTAAGGTGACCTTAAAACCGGTTTTGTTTACAAATTTATACCACTTCATACGGTTTTGCTTCCAGTTCCTTTTCCGGTTAAGTCGTTTTCATTTAAACTCTGGCTTTTTCACTCTCTTGTGTACATCAGTACTCCACAGTTGAGGTAAAATTTCCTTTCGGGAAAATCGCTGGGTGGGCCATTTATCTTGGAACCTCGTGAAGCTGCTGTCCAGAACGGTTGAATTACGCACACAGGTATAAAAATGCACGACCACTTCACTGATCTGAGCTGTGTGATGTGGTAGTCTGCTGATTCACTGAGTAAACGACTGCGACGAAATTACGGGAAAAGCTGTTGTTTCTCAACTGTTTGACGTCCACAAAGTTGTTTGATTGTTTCAGGCGCAGGTTTTCCAATCAGTTCCATTCTAGTTAGGATCAAAAGTTAGCATTTCAACCACCTACTGAACCTCGGTTCCACGAGCATCCCAGATATCTTAACCGCTGGTTCTCCAACGGAATAAGCACAGTGAAGTTACGTCATTTAACATCGTATAGAACTGAACGTTCGATAAGCACATCCGAATTCACTTCACGTTGCACAGGGAATAAAATCGCCATTTGTTCACTAATAACTGCCATTCCACTGATCTTCTCTTCTTCTGTGTCACGAAGTTGTATGGCTTTCCCGTGAAACTTTAACAAATACTGGACCCCGATTAAAATTTACTTTGATTGGAATCATAGGTACGTCAACAAGAACACCTAAAACTATTAGTAATCCAACGTCTTCATTTCCATCGACTTACTATCTGCTTGGTCTGTTCGGGAACATGTTGCTTGTCTACCATCTGTAATGCTGATATTTGATCGTTTAAAGCTGTCCCATTAATCATCTGTTTCTCAAGTTTTTATTGACTGCACAATGTTGTTCGTTTTGTCTGATCGTATCAATCAATGCACATCCCCGTTTGGCCACCCTGTCGTTGAATGACTGGTGGATTTGCTTGACGTTGCCGACTGGCCTGAGTCTGTGTATTGTCAGATTCATTCATTGGTTTCAGCTAACACTGTAGTATTGCCATCACGCTTCACAACCAATGGGATCAGTGCAACTAGGCCCTGCTGTGTAGTTGCAGAGGCCATCGGAATTACAAAGGCCAATAGCGGACTCGACCATAGCCTCCACAGAATCAGAGAACTTCCAAGTTAATACATTCATACTGCTGAGTGCATGTTCCAAGCACACTGAACATTGTAGGCCTTATCGTCCTACGTGCGTATCCTCGTTTACATACCGATTTTCTTTGCACCGAAGAATGTAAAAAGGATAACGCATTGAAAACATCAAGATGAGAGTGTCACAATCGCAAAAAAAACGCTACGGACCAACAAAAACAAAGTCACAGATCTCCACTATCAATAGGTTACAATCTAAAGGGAGAGAAACAAATGTCCAAGAAACATTTCATTACTGGTGAGTAGTTTGGCAAATTAGATAAATTAGAAAAGACTATTTTCAAAGAAATCTGGGCTGCGACTGAACTCGAACTAGTGAAGAAACAAGATGTCAAGACCTGGCAAGCACTCTACCTTCTGCGCTACAAATTCATTCCGGGAACTCAGAACTTTCTCAGTTTAACTGATTCATTATCCATCTCACTGTCATATAGAATCCACCAAATTCTCCAGAAACTTAGCGGATTAAGCAGGATTCCTCAAGCAGTTCATGCTGGAATCCACCAAGGCCATTGGTGAGAATTGAGATTGTATTGCTGGCAAGTATCCTAGTACGTATTATAGGTTAGAAGGGAACCAATTTTGTTTGGGCAAACTGTTGCTGTTGCTATTTCGAATGCAGTCAAACTCTGGGTTTTTCGCAACAGGGTTTCTTATGAAGGTTCCATTTTTGTGAACCAACAAGAGTGTAGTCCTATTTAAGTGTATACTAACAAGAAATAATCTTTTTCTGCGAACTGGTGCTAGAAGAAATCGATCGCGGAAGTAAACTGAGCAAAACCGGTTCGTCTAGTAGTAAGGCCAATCTCCTTGGACAGAGCGACTTAATTAGTCTTGATAAGGTATGGCTGTGGGAAATGGCGATATTGAATTCAATTTCCACTTGTATAGAGAGATAAAGATACACACACAAACAATTTCCATTCATTTAGGGGGGCCAGCCAGATGTGGCGTTTTCTCGACGAACAGAATCAATGCCGCCCGTTAGATACACCGCTTCTGCTTTTGCCGAACGCCATCATTGTTTCCAGGAGGGAAATTGTCGCTATGCCCAGTTTGTTACAAAGGCTGGCACGTACTGTACACAGATCTCTCTCAATAAACATGGCTGCAACGTTACCATGGTCTTTACCAAATTTACCTGTGAGTGACCGACCCTTACTCTGGTTCCACAAATCCGCTTATGGTCTTCCACGTGCAACAAACATGGTGACCGAATCTCTAACTTGTATGAATAAAGCGAGCATTTTTTGACACGGAGTAAAACAACGTACTATTTACCAGTGATAGGACTAGTCTCTGTATAACCTTCCACGAACATACGAGGCAACAGGTAACAACAAGCCAGCGATCCTAAAGTTCATAATAATAATGGACCATAATGTCACCGTGCTATTGAACAACTTAGCAAAATGGATGATTCAGCAGCCTCAACAGTTTCCACCCTCAGATCGGTTTCAGTAAATTAAGTTCGAAGTACCGTCAAGTAGTTTAAACACCATAAGAATTAGAAAATATGCTGACCATTCCAAACGTACCTGTTCCGAGTGGTCAATAAAAACAAGGCAACCTTTGCCCTAAAAAGATGTCGCACACCCCATGCCAGCGAGGTTCAATAAGAGACAACTAGTTAATCACATGCGAGAACACTTGATATAGTGAGACAAAATACATCAGAGTCAGGGTTATAACAAGTAACAAGTACACTGGTGGCTCTAGAGTGTGTACGTGCACATTTGACGCGAACCGTTAAGGTCAATCATCCTAACGTTTCGGTTACCATGGTTTATGATCGATAGCAAACAGCTATGATCAGAAGGTGACACACGATTGGGAAGCAGAGTTAACTAATCAAGAACGCAGATTAACAATCAAAAAATGGGATAGCTTCCTAAAGAAATGTGCTTTTACGAAGGTTATTACACTAAACGATGAATAGTAAAAGGCCGTGTTAATGATCCAAATATATTTGCGAATTAATGAGAGTGACTGAAGACTGACAATTTTCGCACAGAAATTGAGACGTGTTACGTTATTCCCTAGTTTCGCCGTATCATTTGTGAACTATGAGGTGTTACAGAAGCGCTAAGCGGAGCATGACCTTGTTGCATGACCTTTGTTGCACATGACAAGTGGCGACGAGAGAAAAAATTGAGGACAGTTAAGTTCAAACAAATATAGTTCCTTCCCAGCAGTAGCACCAGTAGCAGAAACAGTTCAGGCAGGCACAGTTAGAAGTGACTAGGACGCTAAAGTAGCCGCTCAGCGTGTAGCACACGTGATCGGGGTCAAACGACTCATTTGAATCTGTTGTTGAATCTCTATTCAACTGGATCAGTGGATTTCCACTTAATCCCTGCTTTGGAAGTTATGAGGACCCTTGCAAAGTGGAACTGTCAGACGTTGACGTTGCTAAGACTGTGAAGTTGTTACTGTGAAAATTGGGTTTGTCAGAAAGCGAAATTCATTCCAGGTTTATCATGCTGATGTACCCAAAAGACCTCAGCTTTGAAAACGATACGCGGACACTGTCTAATATATATGTTGCCTAGTGATCCTATCATGGTCTGAAATTGTTGATGACTGCTTGACTTACGTCACAACAGTCAGCCAGGAGTGTGAAATGTTCCGGCTATGCACAGTGACTCGGAATTATACCAGTTGTCTGGCTTTTGCTTGTGGACTGTTATCATCATGAGAAGGAGTTAAAAGAACATTGGTTTTAGTGAAAGTAGAATAATGTCCCAACTTTACCTTGCAGGAAGTCACTATCGAATACCTGGTATACCTGAACCCTGATATTTTTGTGATCAAACAGGGTGGGGGTCATTTGAACCTCCACACAGTGTTTCCAGATGTCTCAAGCAATGTTAAATCAAGCCGAAATACGACGACTGAACAAAACTGTCTATAACATGCTGGCAATAAGGTGAATAGCCTTAAATCTGTTGTTGTCCTTTTAAACGGTATCGAAGAGCCAGCTGATCTAAGCAGGATCAGAAGAACGATCAATACTGTTTCAAGAAGCGTCGCAACTCGCCTAATAGGAACTCACGCAGACCACGTAAGTCTCATTGTTCCGGAGCACAGCTGGTTCTCGTGGCAGGAACGGTGATCATACGACCCAATGGAAGGAGGTCTCTGTGGCATATCAGCAGCACGCCACTCAGACCATAGCTCATTACCGGCTACCGACTTTGCGTTACTCTGTGACCGCACGTAGAACCGGATTGGCATGCTTGTAGTACGACCAACTGTTTACGCAATCCGGAGCGCTACTGGTGGTTGACTGCTCATCATTACCGGAGTTCAGTTCGCCACAGTCCCTGACCTATCTTCAATTGTGGGTGCCTGCTGCGTGACCCGCAAGCCCAGTCTTGAACAGATAAGATTTGACTAGCTAGGGCAATTGCATCAACTCGACAACCCAATGATCCAAACCTGTAATCAAATCCAATCTCGGAAGATATACATAATGTTTGTATAGGCTCACCTACGACCAACAAGCGCTTTTCAACGAACGCACTTGGATGTGTTCCCAGAACTCAGCTGTTGCGCCGAAACGAAAACAGTTTCACTTCTTCGATCTGGAACGAAGCCAGTAATTTTGTCCAAAAGCTCAGTTCTATATGTTGCGTTGGTAACCGTTCATCAGGAACGAGAAATTCCTTACGGAGTTGGAACACAGGGTTTCAAGTCATGTGTTTACAAAGCATGCTGACAAATCAGCGGGCAAACCCAAAGCCTCCAACAGGCAGAACGTCGGCAGAACGGTTATTTCATCAAAACCATTAGTTTCTTGAGCCCCAGTCAAAAACAGGAGAAAATGATACAAAGTGAGGATGGAAAGGCAGTACAATCGAAGCCACAGCATTCATGACCAGTGCACCTGTCGTTATGTGCATATAACATGGGCTGTAGGATCGAAGTAAAGGAATAAACGTTTGATGGCGAAGACTGTTCCTCTGTGAGGTGAAATTCAGCAACACCACATGCGCGCGACGCGCAGCCCATGTTCGCACAAACCGCAGAGATGAGCTGTACGGTGAAGAACGGCCAACTCGTCAGCTTAGTATAATACCGCACACCTACGGCTAGATGACCTAGAAAGGACGACCCAAAACCGAATCTTCGACAGAACCAATACTCAAACAAATTGCAAGTTGATTCTCAGAAACAGTACTGCGAATTAGCTTAGTAAGGAGCTAGGAATATGCAGCAGAAAGTCTATTTGTCTTCTGAAAAAACATCGCTTCCTCAGGGAATACGAGTTTGGTCAGACAAAATAAACCGGATTTCCTCGAACATTTGTGAGTTAACCCTCAACACTTGTTTACATTGTCTACTATGGCATTTATAACATGGCTATTAGAAAATCATTACGCAACATACAGTAGCTGATCTGATATAAATACAAAGTACTGGGTGCTGCTGACCTACATACATCCGAGCCTTAACATTATGGGTAAAAGCGTGTAGACAATTTGCTTTCAAATGGTGACTTTAATTGGCTAGTTGGTACCAAAGTGGCACCGCTGACTCTAAAGAAATTTGAAACAAGTGTGGTCACTGAAGTATATTGTGCCAAGCTTAGTCGTTTGCAGTGCACTAATATTGACGACATGAATACGGCCATTCGTGAATGCCCTGATTATTCTAATACTAGTGAACAAGCAGAACTTTTCGTGAATCGCTAACTTGGGAGATGGTAAAGCGACTGGCGCAATCACACTGTAAAGTAGAGGAATGTGGGTTACATGGTCACGACTACGACCTAACAATTACTATCTGTTACTGAAGAATAATACACGGTTGAGGAATAATGCATCTTATTGCACCAGGTTTAAGTGTACAAAAAGAAATGCAATGGAAAAAAAATGTGGGATTCACGTACGACGCAGAATAATATTCGAGTTGATGAAAGTACTGACAAGGATATTCAGGTTCATACAGTGTGTATTGGGAATGTTGAAAGGGCGGGATCACGCTGATCTGGTGTGAACCTGTGGGGTTGTGGTGTGACTGACATCCACGAATCCGTTGTTGCGATTTTCGGATCACGCATTAACTCATGATGCTCGTAAATATCGACCTAAGTGGCCTTGATCTTTCGTAGTAGAATGCTTGCGTGAGTGTGACGGTTGAGTTTTAGGGTCTGTTGACCAAATGTGAGGTGAAGGAATGACTGAGGTTCAACCATCGGGTTTGGTACACGGCAGTGGGCCACTACATTACTTCGCATTCTTTAATTATTCCGTTCACATATTTCTATTCAAGAGAGTGCCTTAAATCGGAGACAAACTTTCAGTTTTACCTCTTCGTAGCTAGCTTTGGGATCGAGCCGGTTTGTTACCTAATAGTAGTCTGAATAGTTCATTTACTTCAGCGATCCAATTACGTATCTCAGTCGCCATCTGAAAGTGTATTGTTAACCTGACTGAGTCTTGTTACAGTGTGCTTAACCGGACAATGTTACCTCGAAGAAGTAGGCAACGTGCACAGTTAAAAACAACTGATACGACAAGTTTGTTTATTATGAAAAGAACAGAATAGGCTGGTTACGTACTAGCTCAGTCGTCACTCAGAATCTTAGAATGTACAAGCCAAATGATTAACAGGGCCTAATTCCTTCAGATTTATCCATTTTTATCAGAGCCCAACCGAGTTAAGCCATTTGTGTGATTTTGTGATATTAGTTAAAATTTTCCCTCTCTACCTCGTAGATAACCATTTGCCATCATCAACTCGAATAAGGCAAACACATTCTCGTCACTTCGTCAGATGTAACTACTGAGGCTCAAGGTCAAAATTAAGCTCACATTTTGGAAAAGTGATTGCGTAACTGATAACAAACACGCCGTCCATAACCTCTATTGACCGTTTTTCTGGCTCACCCCAGTTACTGTTTTCATATTTATTGTGTTGTAATTAGCCTGATGATCAAACACGGAAAACAAGTCTTGTTCGCTACTTTGTCGTTCCAAATATCGATGAGTGGAGTGTTTTGGAGGGTCATTTGTATGGGGCTATGTGACGACAACCGTCTGATAAAGAATGCCTCGAAAAGGATTATAACAGCTTTAAAAGAATTTTACATCTCCGGGCAACTTTGTGAGTTTGTCACCATGTTCAGCACTCGTTCTGTTACTGGGATTTGTCAGACTGATGTTTGCTCTAGAATTCATGTTGGGGAGTTAATTGAAGAAGAGTTTAGTAGTAATATATTTTCACCCGTCCAATCTGCTGGAGACAGCAGATAGGGTGACTCAATTTAGACTGCGCGACGTTCGGTGCAGTGTCTCATCTGTTTTGTGTTGTAATCTCATTGTTCATGTGAGCCTGGGTTACTGTCAGGACACCAATACCAAGATAGGAGGGGGACTAGGGCTTTCAACAAAAGTCTTCTACTCAACAGCTTATACCGAGAGGCAGCGGATGGATTGCAGAAGATTAAACGTGTATTAGTCTTCTGGGTTAGGGGGCTAACTTCATGCAAACCACCAGTGGCATGTACACATACAGCATCGATGCCACCTCGATGCCAAATATAAACAGACTTTAACGCATACAGAAACTGGACAGCGCGTCAGGTCTGAATTAACCGAGAATACATTCGATTCCAGAATCGGAATAGCTTGTGTTCAAGGCTATGTAAGCGAACGATGGGGGCTCATCCAACCTGTTTACCATTCCATAACAGGAGAATTAACCATGGGGCCCCCACTGGACCCCAACCTGTAAATCCTCATGTAATGCCCCTTAGATGGGGTATCCTTAATGGTTGAAAGGCATGCAATACGACCGTGAACATTGCTATCAAGTCTCTAGGGAATTTTCTTCGTTTGATAGAGAAGTTAAGCGGTTTCAGCCTGCTAAAATAGCATAAAGGTTGCCTGCCACGGATCAGTCAAGTAGCCAATATCTGCGCACTTACAAAACATTGTGTATACTCGTCTTGGGAAGTAAGGCGCTG
>LOND01000105.1:29049-42212 GCA_014220965.1 Paragonimus kellicotti | reverse complement strand
ATCCTTGTGGTCCTGAACCAGCTGATCGGTGGACATTTGAACATGAAACAAAATTGGATGAGTAATGAATAAATTGAAAAAAGGTAACAAGTACAAAACCCATTGTCGATGTCGTTAGCTGATCGGCGAGATTGAAAACGATAGTGTAACGTAACGAAATGAAGACGGCAATCAGTAGGTTAGTCAAGATGAAGTGCGTTCGCCTCGCAGGCTAACATCTCAATGATTCAATTAGTCTGCCATTGTAGTCATTAGCGGAGACGGCAGCCAGTCTCCCGTTCAGTGGCGTCAATGTCAATGCATAACTGAACGGTCTGTAAGTCTGCGAAACACGGCAGTGAAAGCTGCAAGGAAGTTGCCAAACAAAAGCTGCCCTATTCATACTTGTAATATGGCCATATAGCAGTTAAGCATCAGCGAGTCAATGACGTACTGCGGAGGATGATGGTGAAGGTGTACACAATCCGAGAGTGAATAAGTAAGTTTAAACGCCCGGATGTCAGTAATGAAGTCGCATTGTACTTTACTTCTAAACTACGGTCGCTCTATCAATTTATTCCCGCGGTTCTATGGCAACCAGCTAACAGTATCTCACTGAGGCACCGCTGACAATGGTGACAAAACGAGCGAAATAACCAACCCAGTGAAATGACCCTTGAGCCCCAGGATGAAAAATGTGACGAACAAGTGTTCTCGCCAACTACTTATCTGATCATCACAAATATAAATAGTTAACGAATTCGGGTGCATGGTAAATAGACAGCAAAATTGGCATCCCCCGTTGGACAACATCAATATGCAATACTTTTAGAACCGACACGTCAAACAGCGAAATACACAAGGGCGTGCTTTTTGCGTTCACACAGAGTCTGGTCACAACGTTGAGAAATGAAATAAAACATAGAATACAAATCTGCTTGACACTAGTTAAACGGTTAGTAGAACGGTACGCACCCAGCTAACGTGGATATACTTACCTTGTACAGTTCTAAACAAACGAGACCAGCGACAATGCTAGTGGTGGTTGCGATGGCTGGAATTATTTTACCCGCAATCAACTTGCTCTTTAATCGGTCCGCTGGTTGAATATCGTAACAGGCAGCCCGTAAGTTACTGGCTGCAGTGATAAAATCCATATGGAAGTTAGTGTCGTCATCCTTTTCGAACTCAATGACGTTTCCTTTGAAAGCGCCCGGGTTTCCTTGAAACAAAGGAGCAAGTACATAGCGTCAACAACAGAAAAATAGATCAGACTACAAACACTGCGTAATAACTCAACAAGATAAACGGATATAACATTATTGTACACGTCCCGTAACCGAACAACGAAAAGCAACAAATTCGACAGCGTTGAGATTACAGAAGACATCTTCCTTAGTTGTTGGACCGGAATTGACCGCACGTTTTGTGGGTTTGATTCTCGGGTGTTGTGGTACAACCGATGGCAGTTTTAAATGAGTACAAGTTAACAGCTTTTACACACAGGAGTCAAGTCGGTAGCCGTTTTGTTGGTCAAAATACTGTTTCTGTTCAGAAAGATCATGCGCATAATGCCTTGATGCGCTTCGTACACTCGGAAAAAATGTTTCCTGACTAATTGAATAATACAGCATTTCACTTGATAGACTAGCAGGTCAGTAACAAAATTTTGTGCAGTGGCTGTCGCACAACACTTCATCATCATCATAGACAGCAATACATCAGTGGTTCACACTGATGCTTAACTGCCACACAACCAAGAAAAAACTATATAGGAAGAGAAGAAAAAAAAGAAAGGGGAGGGGAAGGGGACCTAACTACTAAAAATAGCTACGTCTATATTCAAACATACAACATCAAGGCACCCAACGGTTGGCCGTAAACGCCGACGTATTATCCAGTACGCAGGAAAAACCCGCATAAATTATCAGAAGCTTGACGTGGTTTACAATATGTCTATTACTTGTAGTAATAACCAGAATCACTCATCAACGTTTTACACAATGTGCCCTCATGCTTGGTTAGCATCCACTGCAAAGTAGGTCTGGTTTGTGAGTCAGAGGCTCCGGGTGGGGTCCATCAATATAAATCCATTTCCTTTTGTCCCATGGGTCATACTGTTGAGTCAGATACTTAATCTGGAGCACGGGCATGGACACAAGACGTTGCCCGTCGAGACATGGAATGTGCATATGCTGCTGGATCGATGAAGCACTAAAACATCGCATCACACTGATCGCTATGAAACCAAACCGCTGTGGCGTCGATGTCGCAGCCTTGAGTGAAATAAGGCTTGCATACCAAATTTAGCTCCATGAAGCAGATACCGGGTGTACACATTACATCGGATAGATTACCCGTCAGACGGTGCTCCAGAGCACGGTGTCCGCTTCACACTCGATCACCGCATCAATTCCTCCACGATAGGCGAACCACGTAGCAGCAATCATTGAGTCATGTCCATGTGCCTGCTACTCGGTCGAGGTAAGTCTGCCACACTTCTTAGTGATTAGTATACAACTACGTGTCACACCGATTACACAAAGCATCAGTTCTATGATTAATTGTCCGCCACAATCCGCCTGACATCAACGAGTGACCGACTATTTAGTCTGGGTGACTTCAACGCGCGAGTTGGGCGTGACTCAAAAACCTGGAACGGAGTCCTCGGATCCCACGACACTGGTGTAGTCAACGAGAACGGTGATCGTCTGCACCAACTGTGAGCTACTCGCCAGTGGGCTATCACAAACACAACATTCTAACTGAATATGAGTGATATCCCGTCATGGACTCACTCACAAGACGGTCACCAACATTCGCTTGACTACGCGATCGTGCGACAACGTGACATTTGCGAAGTGTATATCACGCGAGTGATACGCGAGACTGAATGTGGAACAGATCGTAGACTGATCAGAACCAAGCTGTCTACTCACGTCCACAGGCGTGTTTATTGTAGATCATTCGAGCAACGGCAGAAAATGGATGGCAAACGATTGCGGAACTGAAGGACGAGGACAAAATTTCAACGTGCAATTGCCGATCGTCTGAAAGACGATTCTGTATCCACTGCCCCGAGTTTATGTGGCAACATCTGGAGGGACAGATCACGGCATCAACCATCGAGTGAATAGGTAATCAGCACCAGAAACACAGCAGTGGTTCACACTGATGTTTAACTGGTGCGTGCCCGTTTTGTTTTATCATTTGCCCATAGGAAATGCGCTCGTAACTGCATGATACCTAACTGGCGTTCGAGCGATGATAGTGTGAAGAACGCTGCCATCTCGGATAGCGTCTCCAACCAGCGGTTTGAGTGATCACGAGGACCCCATCCAGGCAGGCGACACCTACCCACTTTACTCAGTGGAGCAGTCAGGGTTTTCATATTTCGTGACCACGTTGTCGCTTGACCACCACGTGGTTTCACCCAACTGTTGGTGGTCTCAGTATATAATGCCCGGTACGGTAAACGCTCAGCTGGCATACGGAGTACGTGACCTAACCATCGCAGGCTGTGCAACGTGAGTAGTTGACCGAATTGATCCCGAGCGTTCCGGAATACGCGCCGGCGAACTGCCGTATTGCTCACGCGATCAGTCCACTTAATGTGGGCTATTGGCGGAGACAACGATGGTCAAATACAGCAAGCTTGTTGATATCTTCCTTGCGAACAGGCCACGTTTCCGAACCATAGAGCAAAACAGAACGTACACAAGCATTATATACTCTTCCTTCCATACCTAAAAAGAGAAGGAGGTCTGGTCCAGGAGCCTTGTTACGCTTCAATAATTTGAGCTCCGGGACCACTTCTGCTTCCGACGGAGGGCCGTCTGGAACGCAATAACTGACCATTCGGGTCCCGTCGTCCATATGGTCTGGTTGAGGCCAGCTGAACTGTTCTTCAAAATGTTCAGCCCATCCTGTCAAGTCGACGCGATTGATTGGTGATAAGTGAACCATCTTTTTCACATATGGTCTCACTTACACCGACTCGACGACCAGTACAACCACGGATCAGGGAAAAAGCCTTCTGTTATTCACAGATAAAACACCCTTTCCATCTCTTTCGATTGTTCTACCAAGTGTTCCCACCATTCTTTGCACAACCTCTTAGTCAGCCTGTGTTTAAGTTCTTGACTGTTGTTATCATATTCACTGGATACATGATGTGTGAGTGGAGCCACAATTGGTGCATTACAGGCTTACTTGTGATGAGTGTTGTGTGCAGGCCTCCTATGGCTTCGGTCTCCATGACAGGCTAACTCGAAACGGATGCAGCCAACCATGTTCTGAACCCGATGATTCTGTTCAACCTGTTAAACAATTAACCCGTACACACCGCATTGTGTATACAACTTGATGTGTGACGGAATAGACTGATCTATTTGATGCACGGAATAACTACTGAGTGTGAGTAAATTTTGAGATAAATAGAGATTTCAATGATACAGTCGGAATATTCATCAGTGACTGATCATCGTAATGGGTGTGCAGCCATGTTAGCTAAACTGCAGAATGTAATCCAAACCCGCATTTATTAGAGTTCATTGAAATGAACACAATCGATAGTGATCGATAGCCATTTTGTGTACACAAATAGTTGACTGCAAAATGACCCTGGCATTGATAAAATAAACACATGACCTCTGACGTACCAGTCAAAATCCGTATTGACCCGTTTACAATGACCTACAAACCGCTTTGGCTCACATGTTGTGATTGATGAGAACACCAGAAACGAGTGTCAGTCCCCCATTCTGCATTTACGTTGTTTACTACGAGCATTCAGGGTCTTTACTTGATTGTCATATGTGTGAAGACGAGTAGAGCTGCCCATTGGACAACGTAAACTAGATTATTTGTAGCTCCTGTTGAAGAGGTGGTCATTCATCAATAATTTGGTAGGCGCATTCTGGGCAGTCTTAGGGCGTGATGCGTTTTTAATTTGGTAATACAAGGAGCGATACAATAGCATTCAAGTAAAACGCGACAGGATCTTATCCGAAAATGCACCCAGTCTCGGCTTGCAAACGTAGCATTATGTCGGTGTTATGTGAATGATATTTCGGTAAGAAGATGTAATTAGGAGAAAAATTTCGAGGACGCATCCCAATTTTCTAAAGTAAACCTGAAAATAAGACTCGATTTTGGACATGATGGAAACGATTTTTAATTCTGGCCTTATAGATGACCCATTGTCGAGATCACCAAACCGCAAGAATACGTGTACCAATAAATATCGACAGTTCACTAGTTTACTTCCAGTTCGAGATCAAGTGTATCGTCAGAACATCGGTTCATAGATCACGTGAACCGGCTACTTCGGATAGTGTAGTTGTGGCAAGATGTACTCGGAATCACTTATCACATGTGAAGTATTGATCAGTCTACCCAATATAAAAAAAACTCCCTGAGGCTGTTTTCCGAAGGAGGTGACCTGAAAAGCACTCTCATCAAACGGTTATGCCGTGCTATAGAAATCCTTAAGAATCGACAGGTAATGATCATTACTTATGTCAGATCTCGATTCTAGTGATTCCGGCTAAAGATGCAATTTTAAACAGCACCAAACTGCGCCATATAATCTCACTTGCAAAAGCCTGACAAACGCAGAAAGAGATGGACAATCGAGGTGAATTCCCAAATAGGTTGCACAAGTGGACAGGTCAAGGGGTTATATCGACCGATAACCAACTTCGTCGATTGCACAACGCATTCCAAACACATCATCTGATGAACCATTTGAAATTACTTCTGTTAGCTTATGTAATCAACACCAACTAGATAATGCACTTCGCGGGAGACTTTTTTTAGTCAATATAATTCACTCACTGAAGTAGAGTATTATTAATCCAATGGTAGCTCGTTCTAAACGAACAATTGCGCGTGAAACAAGCTACTTACCGACATGAGTTTGAAAACGGAAGTCAGTTAGAGCCGACTGCAAGGTTTGTCATCTGGCAAATTTCGTTGTATCTCCCGAGGTACACGAAGATCTGATGGCGATTCACGTAAGAGAAGGCGACGTTATTCGATGGTTATAGTACAGGTCTAAGAACACTTCGCCAGAATGAAAGACAGTTTATAATGCAACCAGTCAAGAGGCTCCTGAGCAGTAGTCATGAATTAAAAGAGCTACGTTACTAAAATGTGGAGCATACCTTTCGATAGTAATGAATTTCAATCGGATTAGAGCTGATAATAAGCTGGGCAGCCTCGAGAACAAGGTTCTTAACGAAATCCAGAGGCTTTTTGAAGGATAGTCTGTCGATGGGAAAAGTGAAAAACTAACAACACTACACAGATCACAGAAGTCGTAAATGTACGGTCTACCGAAATTCCAAATTGATAAAGTAACATTAAGACCGATACTGCCTTTGATCAGTTCCGTCGCGCATTAGTTTTCAGAATGGGCAGCAGAGCTGTTGAAGCCAGTATGATGATTATTCACTCACAACACTGTAAAGACTACATCTGAGATGGTAAACTTGTTATGGAGGCTGAACGTCGTCAGATCTCACCTAATGACTATGGGTATTAATTCTTCTTTCACAAACTTTTCGCTGGAATATTTAACAGAGATAATTACAAAACGGATAACTGAGAAACAGATACAAATCGGTTTACATCCTACTGAGCCGGAGCAACTGCTTCTCTTATGTACTTTGAACATCAGATTTGTGTTTCGAGCAGAAGGCTGCCAACAGATAGATGATGTAGCAATGTGAAGTCTATTCTGCCCGGTCCTAGCAGACATTATTACTCACCTTGGAGGAGAAGCCACAAGTTGTCATTAAGAGATGATTCTTTAGCGTTGGTGTGTAAACAAAATGCTAATAGCCAATACCTGCATCAACAGTTTTCACTCAGTGTTGTACAGCATGCTTTCAAACGTATCACTTCAAATTCAATATAAAATTTATTGAACTATTGGCCACCAGAACATCTATATAACATGTCTATCAGATGGCACAGTCAAAAGGTATCTACAGAAAGACTACGTGGACTGGTCGGTACCTGAACTGTACCAGCTTTATGCTAGCCAAATACTGATATACTCTGGTTGGTAATTCGCTTCATCCAGCCAGGAAAATAACTTCCATATGGATTTTATCACTGCAGCCAGTAACTTACGGGCTGCCTGTTACGATATTCAACCAGCGGACCGATTAAAGAGCAAGTTGATTGCGGGTAAAATAATTCCAGCCATCGCAACCACCACTAGCATTGTCGCTGGTCTCGTTTGTTTAGAACTGTACAAGGTAAGTATATCCACGTTAGCTGGTGCGTACCGTTCTACTAACCGTTTAACTAGTGTCAAGCAGATTTGTATTCTATGTTTTATTTCATTTCTCAACGTTGTGACCAGACTCTGTGTGAACGCAAAAAGCACGCCCTTGTGTATTTCGCTGTTTGACGTGTCGGTTCTAAAAGTATTGCATATTGATGTTGTCCAACGGGGGATGCCAATTTTGCTGTCTATTTACCATGCACCCGAATTCGTTAACTATTTATATTTGTGATGATCAGATAAGTAGTTGGCGAGAACACTTGTTCGTCACATTTTTCATCCTGGGGCTCAAGGGTCATTTCACTGGGTTGGTTATTTCGCTCGTTTTGTCACCATTGTCAGCGGTGCCTCAGTGAGATACTGTTAGCTGGTTGCCATAGAACCGCGGGAATAAATTGATAGAGCGACCGTAGTTTAGAAGTAAAGTACAATGCGACTTCATTACTGACATCCGGGCGTTTAAACTTACTTATTCACTCTCGGATTGTGTACACCTTCACCATCATCCTCCGCAGTACGTCATTGACTCGCTGATGCTTAACTGCTATATGGCCATATTACAAGTATGAATAGGGCAGCTTTTGTTTGGCAACTTCCTTGCAGCTTTCACTGCCGTGTTTCGCAGACTTACAGACCGTTCAGTTATGCATTGACATTGACGCCACTGAACGGGAGACTGGCTGCCGTCTCCGCTAATGACTACAATGGCAGACTAATTGAATCATTGAGATGTTAGCCTGCGAGGCGAACGCACTTCATCTTGACTAACCTACTGATTGCCGTCTTCATTTCGTTACGTTACACTATCGTTTTCAATCTCGCCGATCAGCTAACGACATCGACAATGGGTTTTGTACTTGTTACCTTTTTTCAATTTATTCATTACTCATCCAATTTTGTTTCATGTTCAAATGTCCACCGATCAGCTGGTTCAGGACCACAAGGATCTTTCCCTGTACAAGAACGCTTTCTTCGATCTCGCCTCCTCATTTATGACATTCTTCGAACCGTTACCACCTGTAAAATCGAAATATTACGATACGGAGTTCACGCTTTGGGATCGATTTGAGGTGGTTGGTCCAATGACACTTCGTGAATTTATTGATCATTTCAAGGTAACATACATTCTGCTCACATAATGCCGCTTAAACAGAACAAGTACAATTTGGAGTTGACAATGCTGTCGCAAGATGTATCAATGCTCTATGCATTTTTCATGCCAGAAGCTAAAAGAAAAGAACGGTTAGCCATGCCGTAAGTACTTATTTGAATTTTGCCGTTTCCTCGGTTTATTTAACCATTTCATCCTATGAAACTGATTGGTTGCGTCGCAATCCTTGAATTTGGAGTTAGTCGTCAGTTTGACTGGCCTTTGTGTTAGAAAACTGTAGACTGCATATTCTCATCCAAACACGTGTGTTCAACGTGGCCGAGGTTAATTTTTCTAGTATATGATCACAGATTCAATATCATCCCATGCCACAAAAATATGTAGACTTCCAACGTATCTCGGATAACGCCGTTACGAACGGCAGATCTCAATTCTTGAACTGGTAACTGCAATTTCCAGTCTTGTCTGCTAGTTCCGATAGTTTTTTTTAATGGTTCCATGCTTAGAAGCTGGTATACTCACACTATACTTTTGGATTGACTGTTAATTTTACGTTACCAATGTTGTTCCTATATTTTCGCACATGTGTTTTCTGTTATTCTTTCACAGGCTTCATCAGTTAATCGAAACGATTAGCAAGAAACGCATTCCACCTCATGTGAAGGCTTTGGTCTTCGACCTTTGTTGTAGCAATGCGGATGGTGAAGACGTCGATGTGCCTTATGTTCGGTATCTTCTATAGTCCATGATGAGCCGAACTCGGATCGTTTGACCGTCAAGTCTCTGCCACAAACGTTTCGTCTGCACCGAACTGTTGTCACTTTCCCAAGGAGCCGATAAATTTCTTTCCAAAAAGACATTGTTTTAATTCTGTTTCTACCTATATTCCTGCACAAACTGTGTCAAACGGAAACGTTTTCCCTCCAGACCGTTCAGAGTGATGCTCGAATGTCTTTGTCATCTACCCGAAGCGCGCATATCCCGTATTCAAAATTCCAAGCACGCCCATTTTCATGTTCTGTCGACCATTTGACTTGTTCGTTTCTGCTTGTTGGGGATCAGTTGTATTGGTTTATCGACATTTATTTCCTGGGATAGTTTTTTCAATATCTTTCTGGCGCGTTCATAAAACTA
This sequence comes from Paragonimus kellicotti, assembly GCA_014220965.1. Classification (NCBI taxonomy): domain Eukaryota; kingdom Metazoa; phylum Platyhelminthes; class Trematoda; order Plagiorchiida; family Troglotrematidae; genus Paragonimus; species Paragonimus kellicotti. The sequence continues at coordinate 32,691 of LOND01000105.1, read as the reverse complement.
AAACAGTTCTTGGTGATTAGTCGAGGATCTGATTAATTTTAAGTTGAACAGCACTCATTCAATCGCAGCCTTTTCATTCAGATAGGCGTTCCAGGCAGGCAGTTGTGTTTCCTGTCGAGGCGACAGGGCAGTTTGATTATTACCCGTAAGCGAAAGTGACTGAACGGTCAGAGGTGCTAACTCGGTCGGGCTTAATGTGACTTCAGTGGCACAGTGGTCAGTACGGTTGTTTTATGAAGACGTGGCCAGAGTTCTGATCTCGGTCTTAACAAAGATGTGCACTACTGACGAGCTCTAACAGTTCTAACAGATGGGTGGTTGTTATCCGGGAACAAAAACAGCCGCAGTTTCAAGTATTGGTTACGTAAACGATTTTAAGGGCATAACCCATGAAGACCCCACATTCAGTGACCAACAAGCGATGTGTGATCGAAGATTTCGGTTACTTGCGTTGTCAGGGTTGCTCAACATCGGTTACCCGAGCTTGCTTCATCTGACGTTCAAAACACGATGGTAGCCACCTCATTATTCGGTTGTACAATTGCCGTTAAGTTCTGTCCACGTAGATGGATTGGTGCCTACATGAAACATATATACATTGATGTTTGGTGTAGGGAACTAACTGCATTTTTACTAGAGGGATTGATATCCGGTTGGTTGGATAAAACACTGCTAAGAAGGCTGCGTACAACGTTCGAAAAACGGTTGGTTAGAATCTCAAGTTGATTTGTTCCATTACAACAGTACATTTGCAAACTTACTGCGAGGTGACGGTCCGCTTAGGTACATCTACACCTCCTGTCGCATAACGGTCAGGCTTGCTGTTTCTGTCGGTGAATGGATGGTGATAACCACTCGTCTGCAGCGTTGTTTGTGGATGTTGTGGTTCATATTGCAAGGCGACTGAGAAGTTTATTTTCCTAGGCTGGATGAAGCGAATTACCAACCAGAGTATATCAGTATTTGGCTAGCATAAAGCTGGTACAGTTCAGGTACCGACCAGTCCACGTAGTCTTTCTGTAGATACCTTTTGACTGTGCCATCTGATAGACATGTTATATAGATGTTCTGGTGGCCAATAGTTCAATAAATTTTATATTGAATTTGAAGTGATACGTTTGAAAGCATGCTGTACAACACTGAGTGAAAACTGTTGATGCAGGTATTGGCTATTAGCATTTTGTTTACACACCAACGCTAAAGAATCATCTCTTAATGACAACTTGTGGCTTCTCCCCAAGGTGAGTAATAATGTCTGCTAGGACCGGGCAGAATAGACTTCACATTGCTACATCATCTATCTGTTGGCAGCCTTCTGCTCGAAACACAAATCTGATGTTCAAAGTACATAAGAGAAGCAGTTGCTCCGGCTCAGTAGGATGTAAACCGATTTGTATCTGTTTCTCAGTTATCCGTTTTGTAATTATCTCTGTTAAATATTCCAGCGAAAAGTTTGTGAAAGAAGAATTAATACCCATAGTCATTAGGTGAGATCTGACGACGTTCAGCCTCCATAACAAGTTTACCATCTCAGATGTAGTCTTTACAGTGTTGTGAGTGAATAATCATCATACTGGCTTCAACAGCTCTGCTGCCCATTCTGAAAACTAATGCGCGACGGAACTGATCAAAGGCAGTATCGGTCTTAATGTTACTTTATCAATTTGGAATTTCGGTAGACCGTACATTTACGACTTCTGTGATCTGTGTAGTGTTGTTAGTTTTTCACTTTTCCCATCGACAGACTATCCTTCAAAAAGCCTCTGGATTTCGTTAAGAACCTTGTTCTCGAGGCTGCCCAGCTTATTATCAGCTCTAATCCGATTGAAATTCATTACTATCGAAAGGTATGCTCCACATTTTAGTAACGTAGCTCTTTTAATTCATGACTACTGCTCAGGAGCCTCTTGACTGGTTGCATTATAAACTGTCTTTCATTCTGGCGAAGTGTTCTTAGACCTGTACTATAACCATCGAATAACGTCGCCTTCTCTTACGTGAATCGCCATCAGATCTTCGTGTACCTCGGGAGATACAACGAAATTTGCCAGATGACAAACCTTGCAGTCGGCTCTAACTGACTTCCGTTTTCAAACTCATGTCGGTAAGTAGCTTGTTTCACGCGCAATTGTTCGTTTAGAACGAGCTACCATTGGATTAATAATACTCTACTTCAGTGAGTGAATTATATTGACTAAAAAAAGTCTCCCGCGAAGTGCATTATCTAGTTGGTGTTGATTACATAAGCTAACAGAAGTAATTTCAAATGGTTCATCAGATGATGTGTTTGGAATGCGTTGTGCAATCGACGAAGTTGGTTATCGGTCGATATAACCCCTTGACCTGTCCACTTGTGCAACCTATTTGGGAATTCACCTCGATTGTCCATCTCTTTCTGCGTTTGTCAGGCTTTTGCAAGTGAGATTATATGGCGCAGTTTGGTGCTGTTTAAAATTGCATCTTTAGCCGGAATCACTAGAATCGAGATCTGACATAAGTAATGATCATTACCTGTCGATTCTTAAGGATTTCTATAGCACGGCATAACCGTTTGATGAGAGTGCTTTTCAGGTCACCTCCTTCGGAAAACAGCCTCAGGGAGTTTTTTTTATATTGGGTAGACTGATCAATACTTCACATGTGATAAGTGATTCCGAGTACATCTTGCCACAACTACACTATCCGAAGTAGCCGGTTCACGTGATCTATGAACCGATGTTCTGACGATACACTTGATCTCGAACTGGAAGTAAACTAGTGAACTGTCGATATTTATTGGTACACGTATTCTTGCGGTTTGGTGATCTCGACAATGGGTCATCTATAAGGCCAGAATTAAAAATCGTTTCCATCATGTCCAAAATCGAGTCTTATTTTCAGGTTTACTTTAGAAAATTGGGATGCGTCCTCGAAATTTTTCTCCTAATTACATCTTCTTACCGAAATATCATTCACATAACACCGACATAATGCTACGTTTGCAAGCCGAGACTGGGTGCATTTTCGGATAAGATCCTGTCGCGTTTTACTTGAATGCTATTGTATCGCTCCTTGTATTACCAAATTAAAAACGCATCACGCCCTAAGACTGCCCAGAATGCGCCTACCAAATTATTGATGAATGACCACCTCTTCAACAGGAGCTACAAATAATCTAGTTTACGTTGTCCAATGGGCAGCTCTACTCGTCTTCACACATATGACAATCAAGTAAAGACCCTGAATGCTCGTAGTAAACAACGTAAATGCAGAATGGGGGACTGACACTCGTTTCTGGTGTTCTCATCAATCACAACATGTGAGCCAAAGCGGTTTGTAGGTCATTGTAAACGGGTCAATACGGATTTTGACTGGTACGTCAGAGGTCATGTGTTTATTTTATCAATGCCAGGGTCATTTTGCAGTCAACTATTTGTGTACACAAAATGGCTATCGATCACTATCGATTGTGTTCATTTCAATGAACTCTAATAAATGCGGGTTTGGATTACATTCTGCAGTTTAGCTAACATGGCTGCACACCCATTACGATGATCAGTCACTGATGAATATTCCGACTGTATCATTGAAATCTCTATTTATCTCAAAATTTACTCACACTCAGTAGTTATTCCGTGCATCAAATAGATCAGTCTATTCCGT
>LOND01000105.1:6255-17545 GCA_014220965.1 Paragonimus kellicotti | reverse complement strand
TAGTCGCGAACTCCCACTCCCCAACCAGGGAAACCGCACTTGGCTAGCGGAACGGTCAAGGCTTTCATTGTCCGTGACCACGTCATCGCCTGGTCGGGCCTTACGCTTTCTTCCAACCATCCGTAGATACAATGGACAATGCGCGGTGCAGTATACGGTGCAAAGACCACATTTTTCGTATCTCGGTTTAACATCTCGGAAGCCATTGCGCCCATGGATACAGCCCGAGGCTGAAAATGACTGATTGATTGATACGATTGAAAGTTGAGCCTGTTGGAAAAGAAGACGAGTCGACTAAATCTGACTCACCTGAGAAGAAGAGTAGGATTGGGTCAGGTATGGAATTACAACTTGAACATTGCCCTTCGTGCCCAATGTACCAGATTCAAGCAGGGGTTTTCTATAATACACGCACCGGCGATCCATATACGTGCGCGCCTCTATATTATCCAGAGCGTTGGCAACACCATCGAGACCTTCAAAGAAACTATCGTCGTAAACGTTTTCTGTTTCAGGCCCCACGCGATTTTCATGTGCATCGATATTCAGCTGAAAAAGAGAGAAAATTGACGGAATTCAAATAACCACCGAATGGATCACTCATCAAATGACAAGACGGAATAAGTGTTATACAAAGGGTGATGCGTGAGTTGTTGATCACTCCATGGATCACATATGAACTGAACGCCGCTGTTCAAGCCAGAAGGGCGTTCCAGGTAGTCCATGCCCAAACCCACAACCGTAAGCTTTTTTACTCAAAAAATAACCATTGTAGCACACAGATTCGATTACATTAGTAGCAAACAGTTGTGAACCAATGCAATTATGCGCACTGTGTGCGTAAGTCACCATAAGGTCTGGTGAAGAAACAAGTTCAAATACCTCCTCCGCACTGTTACCGCTTAAAAAAAGCGTGAATGCATATGCACACCACGCGCTCCCATAGAATATTTCTGTTAAAACGTTCAACGCGTCCACTGAATAGCAGTTCTACCTCAGGGATTTTCGCCAATATTAACTTCCTGGAATATTCATCGTAAGCGGTATCATTTACCGAGAATTCAGTGCTACGATATTTCGAAGGTTAAAATGAGCCAGGGTAAAACGTGCTAGCGACTTCTTATAGAATAAAACCAGTTAGAAAATCGTGTACTTAACAAAACCGGTAGATATACAGCCAACCATTAACGCGGACTCCCGCGACGTATGCATGTTCAGGAAACAGACTGGTTAAGACTACCAACCTTATTCTTTCAGTGAGCTAACTGACTGGAGACGCTTGCGATGGAATGCGAATTACAGATTATCAGTCGGGTAGCACTGGAAGCAAACAATGATTGCCAGCTACAGTAGCAATGCATTTTACTTTCAACTTCGCTCAGAAGATCCATTTACAACAAAAATTGCTGGGTGACTCAACCACTGTGTAAGTTGAAAGATCATCAAGGAGCATGTAACACTGTTCTAACGTCTAATAGTGAAATTAAACTCTAATGGAACAAACTACTCACAGTGAACGATTCCAGATAAAATTATACTCGAGCGACTTCTCAAAAGGTAAGATTTCTTCTGTAAAAAGACCACGAACGGTACACAAGAGACCGATTTGAAAAGCGAATTACCCGATTAGGAAAACCTTCTAAATTAAACCAGACGGCAAAAGAAATAGACAGTCGCGGATATTGCCTTATTGTCGCGTGGTACTTTGCCATTTGTTCGTCACCACGTTATTCGTAAGACGTAGGCATCCTGACCACGGCTGTTCAAACACACTTCGTACAATAGATTCTGTTAACTTAAATGACTTGCTAAATTGTTTTATATAAATGAAAATAATGGTCAATTATGCGACGCAAACTATCTTGTCAAGCTAGGTGGTTGTGTGAATGGTAACGTGAGAATATATCAGCACTAACGTTTCGAAGACTAAAATGTTCGTTATTCGGAATTATTGGCTGTGACAGAGTGAATTATCCTTAGTATCGCCAGCACTGCCAATACAGCTTGACTGTAGTAAAACATGGATAAACTAGGTCTAAACAATACAAGGAGAGGGGCTTAATGATTGAAAACTTTGTCTAGACTAAAACACTTATCGACGTGTCCACATCTTGCGGATAAACAACCGCAATTGAGAACAAGAGGCTTATGTAGGTGTTGCCGTTCCGCCTTTTTCATCCAATATACTTCACGGACCATTCAATCACATGGCGGAGACACTCACAAAACGGTTCTAGCAACAGGCTTTGAGTCACGAGGGTGCCGGTTTCGTAGAGAAGTGAGACACAGCGGCTGAGCCCCCAGTCACCGTTCGAATCTTTCTAGGAAAAATTAAGTGTAACCAATTACAAGATTCACATACTGGCGATACGCGCGGCGTAAGTATGACTTTCATGTATAGTGGAACCATCATCTGGCAAGCAAGAGCGTCACGCAATGGATAATCTGAACATTGGTGTAAATAAGAACTCCGTTGCCGTGAGGTTTTTATGACAAGTACGGCAGACTGTAAAAGGTGCCATTGGTCAAGCAACAACTTCGCAGGGAGGCACAAATCTAAGAAATCTCAATGGTAATGACGTTGGTCACCAGCACACAGCCGCGTGTTGAAGCATCCGTTACACCAACTGTTCCCGTGTGTGATCGTTCTCATGAAAGCCAGCTGCATGCTATTTACCATATCGTATGACGACAGACACTCCGTAATACACTAGTTTGCTCAATCTGCTGAGGCATTTGGCATCTAACACCGAATCACACCAGCTTTCGATTGAGAACTCAGGGACCTGTAGCTAGTAGTGGAAATATTGTCGGATTGCGTGGAACCGTAATCAGTGATGACAACGTTAGAACGCCCACATCGTTTGAACTTCGTCACTGATTGTTCCAGTTGAGTAAACTTATTACAGCTTCTACAGAACCCTTCATCAAGGTACACTCCATTGTTTAGTTTTAACACCGAAAGATGTAAGCGCCCTCGAAGCCGTATAACGTCTCATTTCCTAAAGGCAACTCTAAAACAGCTCCCACAGCCTTCCAACTGTTGTTGAGGCTAAGTGCACACACAAAAATAGTAGGTTATGGAAGTACACAGTATTAGAATAATTTGCGTTATTTACGTGTACCGTGATTATCAGTCAATTCGCCTGCCGATCTGAGCAGGCGTCAGAAATTATATAGTAAGTTACCGTATTACGTTCCCAAATCAGTCGCTTTTTGACAAAAGTCATCATACTACGTAAAGTCTGTTAATTCTCCATCTGACATGGACAATGGCGTGCCCAACAATGTGGTTTTCGTGCAGTTTGTGAATGTGACTTAAACAACGTGATTTGTATGCACGTTCGTGTTTGTTCGTCAGTTTACCTCGTTGTGATATGCGCTTGATAACACACTGAAGAGTTTTATGAATGCAGACGCGAATACATGCGATCAACCGAAATGAGTCAAATTTAATGAACAGTACTGAGTTCGGTGATTATCAGCCACATTAACTCGATCGCATTCGGAACATAAGTTCCGGTATCGACCGTACGTACTACCCAGGCCTATAACTCAAGGACCTAAGCACCCATACCAACATACGTGAGCCCTCATTGTAAACGATCATTATAAAGCACGGCAGCCAGTCTTAATTCAATATAAACGAAAGCCAAAGCGCAAAGAAAAATGCATGTGTGGGGAATTAAGTGTTCTCTGCATAGCCTTGAATATTTAGACTAAGGAGCAGACGGTGTTACACGTTTTAAAAAGTACCGTGTTCGCAGCAGAGGGAAAGCACATAGGGAATTGTATTCAGCATGAGTCAGATCGCTGAGTTTTAAAGAGTGCTATATCTCAACATGTGTACCGTCAACCTAAACTATTGGGTTTGCTGCTCAACTGCATATAAACAAATTCAATTGCAGCCTCCAGTAGCTTGAACAACTCAAGACAAGCTATTCCACTGAGATGAAATTTGCCAACGATGAATTTTATACAACCAAACTTGTGTTGAAAAGTGAAACCTGATACTTAGTGAGTATTGCTCGATGAAAACTACATCAGTAACAGCACCGGGCCTTATGGAGGGCTATTGAGGTTAACAAATCACATTTTTAAAGGAAAGTCGTGGTGAAAAGAAAGTTCAACAAGCGGCGTGCCAGTCATTATACCCGCAAGCGGGGAAGGATATGACAAACGCCTCCCGTAAGTCGGCCCAACTCTGGAACTTTAAAACGTCAAACTCCCACCAGTGGATCATACAGACAACGCAAAGGCGTGGATGACCAACGACGCGGCCGAGTCAAGTACTCTCAATTTGTACCAAGTTGACAGTCCATAATCGTAAACTCTCTGATAATCCACAGCTGTCCAGCGCACCCAGAAACAAGCAGCTAAGATGATGTGTCTAACCCTCGCAAAAAGCAGTATTCAGTTTACGGACGCTGGTGTGATCCGCGAAATTAACTGTTTTTGTCATCGCCTTGTCGGATCATTAGATTTGTGTGATGGAACGAAGAAAAGTTCGAGTAATGTTGACTAGTGACAAGTGACAAGCAAACATGGGACTGTGTTGTCACGAAACATTTTGCAGTTTTGGACACTTGGAATTGCAGCATATCTGTCTGTCATTAGAACTAACTCTCAAGCGAAATAAGAGAAGCGGAAGACTGGTCAACACATCCTGACTTCCTCTGCTTGTCAATGTGTTACCAGTAGTGAGAACTTGCAAACTCTAGAACTAATGACAAGTGGATAAATAGCCACGCGCAAAAGACACGAGAAAATTATTTAGGCGTAACACCGTTTGCCGGATTTATCTTTGGGCACTCAGTCAGCTGCATATCGGACTTTATAAACACTCCAACTAGGCACAGAATAGAAGAATACCGAATTCGAAGTCACACTTGATAACCATCATTTGCAAAAACAATATCCGCTAGATGAAATTAACAATCCAAATAATGCCTTTCGGCTAGCCCACTTCGAAAGGAAGCACTAGACTCGAGTTTCGCTCTTATTAGAGCTCATCAGTAGTGCATATCCTTGTCTGGATCGGAGTTTGCACTCTGACCCTCGTGCTTGTGAGACTAGCGTGTTAACCACAACGCCAGCAACCAACAGGCATAACCGAGTAGTCATAACTAAAAGCGCAACCATCCTTTACCAACAGTGCTCACCTTGTCTGATCATTTCAAACGGAGGTCACTGACGTTGTGGTTAACACGCCGATCTCACAAGTACGAGGGCCGGAGTGGAAATTCCGGATATGAACTACTGATAGGCTCTAGTAGGAACGACACTCGAGTCAAATGCTTCCTAAGTGGGATAGCCGGAAAGCCTATCTGAATGTGAAGGATGTGATTAAGTGCGAGTGGTGTTCAATTTGAAATAATCCAGACACCCGAACATCTACTAAAAACCACTGGACAGTTCGAGCACTGCCACCGTAGCACGCAGTAAGAAACAATATACCAAACACGTAATTAATACGCTATCATCAATCAAGTGGAAAGGATTTGTGATATCCCAGATTTGAACCGGCCTATCCAGTACTGTGTTGGACTCAATCCTGGCCAAACATTAAGTTCGAGCAGACGCAGCGAAGAGTTCGTAAACAACGCACCCGCAGAATGAGCGATAACCCAAGTAGGAAATGATTGTAGCTTCACAAATAAATTTGGCTTCAGTACACGACGTTTGCCAACCTGAGCGATAACCAGTCACAAACGAGGACATTTAAGGTAACTGAAGATCAGTAACGTGACTGGAGCGGTGACTACTGATCAAGTTCCAGCTCAACTATATCAGAAGCATACCTCAGGGTTCATCCGTTTAACGGCTGCAGCAGCAACTGTGGCTTTCATTTTAGAAATGTCCCATGGACGAAACAAGAACTGTCTATTCAAATTTGAACGTTCGATGGAGTCCATATCGGTTATTGTGATTTTGCCACAAGGACTGGCCCCAATTCCCATGAGGGCAAAGTTCTTCAGAAGTTCACAGCCAATAGCGCCAGCGCCAACCTATAGAATTAAAAGTAAACGGAAAACAACTTGCCAGGAAATATTTCAGACAAGTGAGCTTTTGTTGAAATTGTTTGCCAAAGATTGCAATCTGCCCATCATATCTTGTTTCGCAAGCGGCTGCATCACCTTCGCCTACGATATCATTACATCTGTTTGAAGAGTGGACGGCAGGCTGAGGCAAGCATTCAGTGGCGTCAAAGTAACACCACTGTTGGATAGGGATAAATTTTCCAGTGCAAGCTTTCATAGCTTCTTGAGCCGCCAAACCTCCGATGACGGCCTAAAATTCTAGAGGATAAAATACTGAGAATACCTGAATGGGACAACATTGACCACCACATGTATAGGCAAACAGTGCGCAAAGCGATTCGTCAATGTCGTTCACGAAAGCATCAGTGTTCTTCAGGGATTCATTGACAGTTATCACGGACTTAAGAAATTCCTGTGCATCAAGTTGACTCCAAGCGCCTGGCATAGTTCCTTTGTGCAGTTGCATGTAATCACTTATCGCAGCGAAATAAAGATGGAGCTGCGAAGGACGAGCAAACTTAGTGAAATCCGTCGTCATAAACTCGGGTTGTCGGAAGGCGTCGACGTACGATTTCTAGAAACTAGATAACAAGAAAATAAACTTACAAATCGGAACTTTTTGGGCATTTTCACTTTGGTGCAGACTCCACCAGATATATAAGTTCCAAAACTAGAAGTATCGCCAATTGTGAAAGCCTCCGGTCCTTAACAAAATGTAGTGGTTAAACGTGATACTTACCTACTACAGTGACCTTGCGCGGCTCACAGCCATTCAGGTCCGACATACCTTTGACTTCTGAAAAGGTAACGTAATCACCATCCTCAAAATCATGTCGTGTCTCTTCGAGACAAGTGACCAATCCTTGTTTGGACTAATGTGAGTTGGAAATTAAGAATGGAACGCACTTTTTCTATTTGTTGAACCATCACAGAAGGGGGATCCTCACCAGTCGGGTCAACCACGGTGAAATCTTCGCCAAAATCGCAAAATACTTTACCAAAAACACCGTTTGTTTTGGCTACGATGAATTTCACTCCAAGCTCGTGACAAGCATTCCCTACTTCTACACAGTTTTCATGTGTGGCCTGTGTAAGAATAACAACAGTGAACTTCTTGAGGTCATCGGCAGCCAGTTTTGGTTTATTTAAAATATGAACGGAAACGTGGGTATTTAGCTCCGCTAGTTTGTGCTTAGAAATCTCCGCTTTTCCGTGACCAACATCGTCCACGCCGGCAAAGAAGTGCGAGGAAAGGTCGCGCAAGGAGACAGGGGACGGATCATGCAAAGTCACAGAACGTACACCGGCAAGTATAATGTTTTTTGCAATTTCCAAGCCTAGGCCACCAAGTCCTGAGATGAGGAGATCGGAAGTAGCCATACGGCGCATTCCTTCAGTGCCCAACACATACCTGGAGATTAGAAAAAGTAACAAAAGACTTACAGTTGTCGGCTGTATAGACCCTCATCCAGTTCATTTGCTTCGCCGTTGGTTCCCATACCCTGTAACAACATAAAATCGCTACAAATTGAACAGTCAAGGTGTTACCAGTCTAGTCGGTGACATAAATACCGTGAAACAAGTCATACGTAATCACGTTTCTAGATCAACCATATAGAACCGTAAAAAACGACTTAGCCAAACAAGCGTTACTCTGATCGGTGGAAACATTGTCAATACGGTAACGCCTTCCGTCGGTTTCAGTTAACCACTCTACTCTGTCTAAATTAGCTTTAAAACATCAGAAACCATTTCATTTGCGTTAAGTTCAGAATGACGTGTAGTAGACTTTTGGATCACCTTCGGTTACCGACTTATATACACTACTGAGCAGCCCGTGCATCAAAATCACCACTCACCGGCAACCACTTGATTGCAGGTACCAGAAATCATATCTGAAATTACAAAACTGCGGCGAATAACATGCGCGTCGATCTACAGTACGAACCGCCAGTAAATGCACCCAAATTCTTAATAGATGAATGATTACACTAACAAACTGCAAAGATGTCATGGAGAGCGTGAACCGACTTGTAGGGTACAATAACCTTATTCCAACACGTAGACTTACGTTCGAATGAGTAAGCTTATCAAAGATAATGGGACTATTATTTTGATTAGATTCTACAAAATAAGATGTCTTTTGTCTCTTGAATGGAGGAGGTGAAGACATCTAAGCACCGAAAGATTCATTCAACACCACCGAAATTTTTTGCAGTCGATCCGGGGTTTAAAATGTTAGCTGTCGAGTGTGGATAAACACATTTTTAAAATAACTCAACACAACATATCACGAAAGGTTAAAAAAAACTTTGAAAGGTTCATGATTTAATTCAAGAAAAAGGAAAAATGCGTTGCAACAATACTAGTCACGTTGCCAATTGCACAGAGTACAGTGGAATTGCATAGGGCGTTTGCCTCCTTGGAATTAGATCCTAGTTAAATTCGTGTAGAGTTTTGTTTGCACGCAGTATGCAGTGCTCTGATATCGTAACTGCGCAAGTTTTATAGCCTTCCAGACGTTGTGTTGACCAATCAATTTTCTGCGTGGGTTGTTACTCATAATGTGGCGAGTCTATTTGTTTACTACCAACTATGTTAGAGCTACGATTGCCATTTGTACTCTTTTGGTTTCCAACTTTTGTATGTGCTTAAACATTTGTTTGAACGAGTATGGATACCGACAAGTACCCCGCGCACTCGAACGTACGACCCCGCTGCGTGCTCGCTTGTCGTTCCGCTCTGTTACCGCTTCGTCTTGTTCTTCGTTCGCTCTCACGTTGACCTCGCGGGTCGACAATATACTCCTTGTTTACTCGTTGCGTTATTCATAACCGGCCGGCTTTGATTCGCTCGATTTTGCAATAACCAGTGTTCGACTGTTTCCATTAGCATGCTGTCGGAAACTTTGCAGCTGGCTACTGCAGCTTATCCACCTTGTTAGTTACCCAGTGATCTTACAAACGATATTATGTTTCTTGATTGAACACAACAAAAGAAACCGTTGAAGACTGGAGTTCAGAAAAGACCGAAATAACAACAGATAGCGCTCAATATGTTAGGTCTTAGAATTCCTAACACAGGCTATGGATATATTTATGATGTAGAATATTTCAGCAACATGCTTTAAGACCAATCCTGGAGCGTATCTGCCACTCTGAAATTTTGTCGGAGGTTGCAATAGGTTTTAATGAAGCGCTACGGAAATGTTAGAGTATATCGTGTTTTAGCGGGTACGTGCACTAAATGAACGCTTTCTCAGGTATACACAATGGACATTAGACGCGACATGGGAATACAAATAATTGCTAATGACCGAACGTATAATATATGATAATTGCAATAGGTCTCAATCAGCGCTGAACGGCACCGGCACGCGAAAGTAGCTACGAAGGTTGGGGGTCCGAGTGTCGAGCGCGCGAGCAAGCCGGAAGTGTTCATATGGCGCCATCAGCGTAAATAAACCAACAAACATGCAAACAAACATACGTGATCGCATGCAGCAAGCGGACGGCAGACAACAATTCTCACGATACTATGTAAAATGTGATATTGGAAAGATTTTGCAAATCTTACAGCAAGTAGGCCGGGGTTATTTCCTAGTCGCCACACAGCTCCACTCTAGAAGGGTACTGCGAACGCGACGCTTCGATCAACGCAAAGACTAACTTTGACCAGCCAATCTTTGCCCGATGGTGCGCCAGTTTACGGTTGGTACTGCAATTCTCAGACGTCGCAGATGGGAAAGAACTAATGCCGGCAGTTCCTGGCGAGCCCCTACTCACATATTCTCTCTTACTGTGCCAAAACCACCAAGGGGAGCAAGGCGTTTGCACGTCGAAGTCTGCAGGTGAGCATGGGGGTCGCGTGACGGTGCTCGAGTTGACGATTTGCTGTCTACTCAGGACGTAAACACGTAGATAGAAAAAAGACGGAAGAGGTCAGTTTGGGCGCGTACATAAATGGCAAAGTAATCCAGCGAACTAAGGTACGTGGACATGCAGCGAAAAGCTTTACTTTTGTGTTTTAAAAAACGGTTTGCGAGTTTTTGGGTTTTGTAAGATTTGCGATTTTTCGTTTTTTCATAGAGCTGAAAACGAACAAGACGTATTTAATTTTAATGCTCTACGAGACGTTTAGACCAGTGCACCCTACGACCCGAACGTGTCACGATGGGTGCTTGCGTCACCGACGAAGTTGTGGTGTTGGTTGATTACGATGAATTCGGAAGAGATTGTTCAGGGGCGGTTGCAGGCCTGGCAAAAGGATGCGGAAGAGCATTGCAGGCGACCTCAGTCCTTTTAAAACAGCAGGCTTCAGGCGGTCGATGCCAGTTATGTCCGGAATACCCTGGCGCTCATTTACATAAAATCGACCGCTCCCTTGAAGTGCCTTGAATGGACTTTCCTAAGGTTGTTCGAGTGGGCGAGCAAACACATGTGTGCAGTCGCGGAGTTCTTTGAGAACAAATAACTTGCGACTTTGTTCTCGTGTGTCCATCACACGGAGGTGGCGCATATGCCAAACAAGTTGCTTAGCATAGGAAGCATAGTACTGATATCAGTCTGTGGTGGACGTGAATTAATCACCAGGAAGACGCAGCGGTGAACCGTAGAGGAGTTTGGCGATGGAAGCGTGGTGGACGGCCTTGAGGTCCGCACGGATACTGAACGAAACCACTGATTGAGCCTCTGTCGAGCGGAGTAAATCGATGGGGGCAAGGGCCGATTTTAGTTGTCAATGGGAGCGTTTGACTATGTCGTTCGCAGCCGAGTGGTATGCCGTAGTCCGTGTGCGATGACATCCCAAGCGCGTTCAACGTTTCCGCAAAAGAACCGCTTTCGAACTGAGGGCCGCGGTCGGTTGTAACCGTGGCCGGGCAACCGTGAGATGCTACCCAACGCTCAACGAATGCGCGCGTTACGGTCTCCGAGCGGACGTCGGGTATAGGGACGCCTCCGGCCATCGCTTGAAACGGTCTGCCATCGTCAAGATATAGGTCATGCTACTGGAAGGTGGCAAGAGACCTACAGTGTCGATGTGGATGTGTGCGAGCCGAGAGGTGATTGAAGAGCACCAGCCAATCGGGGCCAACATATGGCGGTGGACTTGAGATTATTGGCAAGCTAGGCAGGACCGTGCCCACGCGCGAAGATCCTTTTGCATGCCGCTCCAAACCTACCTATTGGAAACAAATTTGACCGTAGCCCGAATGCCAGGGTGGGCAATGTTACGCAGCATCTCAAATA
>LOND01000104.1:222523-250469 GCA_014220965.1 Paragonimus kellicotti | reverse complement strand
TTGAAACATCGTCCCCAACATAACCTTGTATGAAGAAAAATTAGTGTAACATCTCATCTTTTGAACAGAATCTGTGGAATGAGCGAACTATTTCTTTTACTGGTGTGTGCATCAAACTTTCGTGAACCGCAACCCATCTCTCTCTGATTATGCATTCTTTTGTCAGCAGACTTCATGTTTGTCTTATATGTAAACATTTGTTGATTTGTAACGCCTGTAATTATCTGTCATGATCGCGCACATCCGAGCGTGTCTCTCACGAATGCGTTGAGAAATATATATTATTATTATTATTAGTTAAATCTGCATATGCGGGATTGGGTACTTGTCAGGGACGGTTGCTTTATTGAGCCCGCGGTAATCACCGCATGGGCGCCAATCACCTGACTTCTTAGGGACCATATGCAGCGGTGAGGCCCATGGACTCTCGGAAGGGCGTATTATCCCGAGTTCAAGCATGTGCTCGAACTCTGCCCTGGCGAGTTTAAGTTTGTCGGGAGCCAACCGGCGAGGACTGTATCGAGACGAGGGTCTTTAAATGCGGATGTGATGTGTGACACTAGAGGTCACTGTTGGAATATCGTTCGATGAGCGAACGAGCTGTGGGAACTCAGTGAAGAGATCCACAAATTGCCTAGGGGCGGCGGGATGGCATATATGGGTGCTATGGCCTGGTGCTGGAATCGATTAACAGACGGACGTCTCGTATCGACCAGCAGGTCGAAATGCCGGAGAAAATCGATGCCGATTATGGCGAAAGGTACCGCGCAATTGTAAACACCCAGCGGAATGTCCGCCGGAGGCCTAAATTAAGAGTTAAAGAACGCTGTCCATATGGGGTTATGAGAGTGCTATTTTCAGCACCAGATAGATAATTTCTATCACATTTTGCTAGTTCACAGTGACTTGGTTCTTGCAGTACTGTCTGGCTTAATTCGTAAGGTAGGACAAATGGACGGGACAGTTATAAATGCATATATAATATACGAAAATTTTACAGTCCTCATGGGGTCCTAGATATGCACCATATAAGCGTTAAAGATAAGCTATTTACGACTTCAAGATAAACTTTGCTGCAAATAGTTTGAACTTTCCATTGCAATGAATGGCCAATCATGCGACGTATAACCAGGAAAACACCACGGACATGCTTAGTTTTGACACAGAATTATGAATTTTTATATAAAGGTTTGACTAGAAAATCACATATTTCATTATTCGTCATACTTCACATGACCATTTTCCGTTTATCACGTAATTTCGCTTTTCATTCCTGATTCCACAACTGCATCTGACGCGAGAAAACATTCCACTACGTCCGGACACTCAAAATCCCGTATTGGTTGGACAACTCGCGAGGTCTGTGAAATTTCGTCAATTTTGAGAACATAACGAAGTCCAGTTCAGAGGACCGCCCACTTCTTCGCAAAAGTAGAGGGGCGCAGGAGTCGCCGACCGTGTGAGCCTCTCACTGAGAATCTCGATACCGGAGTAAGCAGGGCGTTAACTATCCTCCTTCTTCCAGCGCGCCATCATATGTGCATCTAGGAGCCGCTTAAGGACCACATCATTGGGTGCTAGCACCACCTGCACTAATATCGCATTCCACCTATTGACAACCCATCGAGGCACACGAAGTAGAAGGCAAATTTGTTCGCGTCACCGCCTGAGTATCGTGGGTGGATGGCCCCGGAATCTGCGCTCATTTCGGAGGGGAAAATCTGATCTGAGCTGCCTCGCCCTATGTCACCTCGCAAAATGCGGCGTATCACAATTGGGTTACACCCTTAGCACGAATCGACGGGTAGCCCCAAGCACTTTCTTAGCTCTATCACAGACTTGCGTTTTATGGGCATGCGCTTTGAGGGCGTCTGATACAAGCACCTCGAGGTCACTTTTGGTGGTGCACTGTGTTAACAAGTGATCTCCAACATGATATACCCTGACATCTTCAACATCTCCCAGATGCCCAAAGAAGGATTTCTGTGGATTTGGACGCAAGCTCCATTGAACTGTTCACATTACTACCGTGTCTCCTCTGAATAGGCGGCCCTCCATACTTTCACATAATCAACGAAGACGGGGGCAAATAAATTCAACTAGTCCAAAAGATCCTTGATGAAATCCAAAAACGGTTCATACACGGCGTCGAGGTTGGAGACCCAAACTTCCCTGTTTCAGCCAGTTTATCTGCTAAAATATTCAGGGAGAGTACGTCTGTCTGAAAGATAACCACGGAAAACAAGGTGTAGCACCGCTTTCGGACATTGCAGCAATCCCCAAGAACAGATTGAGTTTACCAATCTAACAAAGTTTCAATTAAATGTGAATCTAACAACGTTTCAAAACAGTCCCTAGAGAAACAGTCGGCGACTTTTGGAGGAAGGTAGTTCCAGGGATTGACAACCCTGTAAGAAAAGAACTGTTGTGTGGAAAAAGTACGAGCACGGAAATTATAAAGCTTCTTGTCATGACTACTTAGCTATTCTCAGCCACCAAGGTGAAGACCTGCATAGTGAGTCCCATGCTTGCGAAAATGTGTGCGAGAAATAATTCCCCGCAGAGTTGTCGAACTTCATGTGGGTACGAATCAAGAAGTTCGAGCCGCGACTCACAACCAACGTGTCAATTCGGCGATCCGGCGATTGATACACGAGTTTGAGATGGAGGCTCAGAATACACGGATCCGGTTTGTTGGTTTTGTTTGGTGCCTCAGGCCAGTAGTCAGATTGGCGGTCGCGCTCTGAACACGCTCAACAACAAGTGTCCTTCTTCAAGTCAATATACAAGACTTGTTTGGCATAGACAAGCGTCCGTCTCGCCTAAACCCCGTGAAGTGTCTGATACGCTTTTTTGTTCGGGCTGATAAGGCCCGTTTCTCCATTCGAAGTGTTGCCAGCCCTCTTTTGGTAGTCATCTCGTGATGGTACCTGGAAAACAGGTTAGACGATATCCAGGTGCTTAGCTCTTCCCTCAGACCGACTTCCGTGATGTATGTTACGCCGAACATATCGTGAAGCACAAAGGCATCGTCGAAACCTCCGTGGAATAACACGTGTGCAAACAACAACGTTAAGGAAGAGACTGCTTCACTACGACCGCCGCTGAATCGCATCAAGACTAGTCTGTAGTACACTGGGATCATTAGCATTCCAGATTTTTAAATTGTCATTGTAGAAAAAAGCGTTTCAGGACACATCGTCTGCGAGGTCGTTGATGTACATAGGAAACAGAAGAGGACCGAGCACTCACTTCCGAGGAACAGGGATGGAGATGAAGGGTATGACTCCGTTTTAACTCTGAAAGTGAACTGAGTGTCCGCGGGTACTCGATTTATCCAGCTGACCCTACGCAAAGGAGAGTGGGAGGCTCTGCGATTTTCCTTCAGCGGTACCTTTTGACATCGACGGTTATCGGTGGATTTCATTCCTCTGATAAATGTGACGCTCTGTGGCCTCGACTAGCATTGCGTGGCCAAGACTCACTCCTAATGGCGATTATTTATTGTTCTTATTCACCCGATGCCTCCAAAAACGGTGCTCTTTTTGTCAACCTAGGAAATTCCGTATCCCTACAACGTTTGACTGGTCTACCGATTGCCGGTGACTTTGATGGATGCAAAATTTACTGAGAATCAGTTTCTCGTCAGGACGTTGAAAGCGGATCCTCGACCCCCTCATCGATGTTGATGTGACGGAAGACGTGGACACGGCAAGTCAACGCACTTACGCGGCATTGTTTCGGTCAGGTTTTCTCTCCGCTTGACCCAGTCATCAGATATGACTAATCGATAGGAAACAACCCATTTTGTCACAGCTGAGGCACTTTTTCCTGCCTCTGTGGGCAAGAAGGCCGAGAACGATTGCATTTTCTCAGATAATTTCAGCACTGACCTCGTATTATTGCTCTCAGATGACTGTGTGAGTGGTCCTGGCGCGCGGAAGTGAGTACGTGGTTCGAGCTTATGATCTTGTTCCGGTCTTCGAGTTTCCCTTAGAATAATTATGCAGGAGAGTTCCAGTGAACCTAGTAACTTCTTTTACATAATCATAATGGTTACACGCCTTACGAATGGCCTGGAACCTCTGGTCATTAGGCAAGAAAAGTTCCTGTTGTAACCATGGCAAGTTAATACCGGAGATCAGTCGATTACGTAGCTGATTAGCGGTCTGAAGACCGTACTCTCATTTAGCTGCTTGCGTTTGCAACTGTAGGACAAAATCACGAACATATTGAGGTCCTGGTTGAAATAGTACACAGAATTCGGCCCTTTCAACCGCCACAAAATTTACTAGTTTGAAACGTCACCAAGGTACTTTCTTTAAAGCAGAAAAAAATGTCGGTTAGCAACTTCGGAAAAACCATTTTTTTGACAAGAGCATGAATATCCCTGCTAGGTGAATGTTAAAGAATGACTGTTCTCTTCTTCTCCCCGAAATCGGATTTTGCGGGACATTAAATGCCAAATCTCCCTAAACAGTCTTTCATTTCAAGATCATTCAAATTATTCGGCAAATGATCTAATTCAGTGATAACTGTGAATTGTTCCAAAGCACGACGTCAACATACAATGATAGCCACTGAACTGCATAGAATAACGTCCGTACGCTCGGGAATTGTGGGACGCAATCAAACGCAACAAAAGTGAGCGTAGTTGTTGAATTGTATGTATAAAAATGTAATGAAAGTCGGAACAGTAAAACAATTCTGTAATTAAAGGAGACAAAACATGTCAGCCATGTACATCCCATGTTCATCTATTCATCGTCCTTTCTGCAGTTTGTTGTTGGAACCGATTCCCCACACGGGTGCACATATTCTGCTCAACTCTGTAATCCACTGTCAGCCTCTGTAACTACCGGGCTTCTTTTTTGCGGTCCAGGTCAGCCGTAGTAACAGGTGAAATAGGTTCAACATAAATCACCACCACCCGACCTCTGCAGTTCAGGGCGTTTAGTAGAAGCGGAAGGGGATACTATATGTATCCATGATCAGAGATTCAATAACAACAACAATATTAACAATAAGGCAACGTTGGTAGAAATTGGGTTGAAGGTTATTTGGAAGAAAAAACCTGGTGTGAATCATTGGAAAGCGCCGATCAAGTATCAAAGGTAGTAGTACGGTGGAAAATTTTTTCCCACTATTTCCGCGAAAGCAACCCTTTACTGACGTGAGCCCTCTTTTTCCAGTCTCTTAAATGGGTTCATTGTAATTGTCGGGATGAAATATGTTATCCCGTAGCCTGAGAGTGCTTCAGTTTTGCAGCGTTTTGAAGATATCGTCGAAATGGAAATATACGACCATACAATGTTGGCATTGCATTTCAACGAGAATACTAACATAATTACTGATGAGTAGTCGGGGATTTGGTTAATTTCAAGTTGAACATCACCCACAATTGATCGCAGCTGTCGCATTCCCATAGACTTTCCAGTCGGCCCCTTTCGAAAAGAAGCACTAGACTCGAGTTTCGCTCTCATTAGAGCTCGTCAGTAGTGCATATCCTTGTAAAGTAAATTCTATTCACTCTACTGCATTGTTTCCAACTAGATTGAGGTCGCGTGTCGTTCATACGAAACAGTATACGGAAACAGATGAACTCAAGCTGCCTGCCGATCATTGGGAGGTATACTTTCTAGTTGGTCAATACTTGATGTTCAAAACGTCAATCATATATCGCAGTGGATATAAATATTCAAATCAACGTGACAATCAACGGAATCAAAGATGATGATCAATATGTACCTCAAACGCGTCAAGTTTAGGTTTCTCATCACTTCCTCCATACGTCGTTCCCCATTTTGCTAATAGTGGAAGTCATTCGAAGGGAGCAGCTGCTAGTGCGAACGAATGCTGCATACTTAGAAGTTGTTCAGAGCTCAGGTCAGCCGTACTTGACTAACGATTCAGTTCTCTGGACAACTCACGACGAGGGCTGTGTAATAATGAATCCAAGCATACTACATTGTGTAAAACTCTTTTGCGTGAAATAAGGAGAGGAACAGTTTAACGGGATTGAAATTTAGTAGTCATAATGGCGGCTGGCAGCAAAGCCTGCAGCTGACCTAAAAATTGGACAACAATCACCGGATTCGCTCATATCCACAATGCGCTTAGATATGCGTCTGTCGAAATTGTACAAGAGAGTGCAAATAAGTGTGCTGTCGGGCCGATTATAGAGTCCTGACCTATACTGCTACCTTGACGAGGTGGTCGGGCTTGTGTGCTGTTTTGATCCGGCGGGCTATGCTGACTAGGACTCCGGTCCTTCCAGGTTGCAACCTTGTCAGACAGCCAAACGGAGCAGTCAGATGGAAGGCAGTTACACACGTTGGATTGTATGCCATATTGCCGACCGCGTAGGAGTGGCTTGGTAGCGCGGCACGATGCTACGGGTATATAACAGAACCGTTTTTCAATGAAGCTGCTTATGCACAAATGAAGAATTGTAGATACTGTGCCCGAAGCTCCGATTCCAACATGTTGAACACTATCTAAAAAACAGTTTTGAACTGTTTTTAACGACCGTCAAGCCTATTTCCTGCGAAAGCCATGTCTGCCAGCAATAATGATAACTGCAGATCACACGAATTAGAATGCGTCGCAGACCATGGTTAATTATCCTTCCACCCCTTCCTTCGGATCGTGTTGATCCCACGGAAGAGCGTCCCTGTTGAATACAGCGGCGCGCCCCATACGACTGTTCTCCTCCATATTTACGCAGTGGGGTTTGTCTTTCTTTAGCTGTGTTTTTGAACAACAATGGTACTTACAATATTTCCCAACGGTCGTCAAATTTCTAAAGGCAGTACGCATGGCAGCAAGGATATCACCATTCTATAGAGCGTATCAGCAATAAACTCATCAGGGACATGTTGCTTCCCACCGCCAGCAAACCAAATACCTGGGGCTTCTATCTCATCGTTGTTCAGTGAACCATTGAGAGTATAATAATAGACAAGCGACCCTACACATGCGAGCCTGTACTAGTGGCACGCATAGGTATTACGATACATGCGCCAGTATGAATGAACAGACATTCGGGAGTATCGGTGTTCTACGTGAACATGCCTTTTCATTTGTCTTCAAGTGCGTATGACTTGCTACGAGTATTGACAACAGTTTTCTACGGGTGTGATCTTATTTGCAACGTTTTTGTTCTGTAGCGGAGCGAAGGGAAGGCACTGTACGCTGGAGTAGAAAATTTCTGAAGCCAAGTTGTTGAAGACACCAGGCTCATGAGCTGAGGAATATGGACCTTGTGGTCTCTGGTCGTCACACGCTCTCTTGGCTGAATAGAATTGGAACTGAATTGCGCTGAACTAAACTAAACTTGACTAAAGTTGAGGAGACGACCCGTGTGTGGAATGAAATATACGTGAGCGAGTGTGTATCGAATCTGAATCAAAAGCCGCTTAGGTTTAGCGTTTTGTTTGTATCCGGCACTTTGTTCTCCTTAACAAACCAGTTGTTAGATGATAATTTAATTGCGCAAGGATATATTTTTCAAGGGCACTCATACTAGCTTATCAGCGCCTGAAGTTTTGTTTCTTAATTCGAGTATGCAATTGTTTATCCAGTGTTGTTCGATTCCATCCTTTTGCGCTGTCCTTTTTGTTACGGGTGCCGCTTTACGGTTTAAAACAGTACGCAACGCCAAATGTGCCTTCACTGGTGTCAGTTCAAATGTACTGGCTTCGAAGATGAACAGTACGTTCTGCTAATCACCTCTTCCTCCGCATAAGCTATTTGTTCGAGAGCGCGCGGACTACGCCTGTCCGCGTGACCAACACAGTAACGATTGTGAATGCGCCGGTAAGCAGCGTTTCAGGATGCCGCTGTATAAACCACATTGTTGAACACTTCAAACGAATTCCTTCTATGGGATAGGCCTCGGTGTATACGCAGCGTGCTCGCTCTGAAGTGAGGAAAGATCCAGTTTTCTTCAACGAATGCTTACCACCCCATTTTCCCGGACATGCTGCGGCAAAAAACGGTGATGCTGTCTACAATAGAGAGAAGTGGGGTTTCAACTAGTCTCAAAGACCAAGCTATCCGCGAGAGGGAGTTCTGTTGTGGAGATAGTTTCTTGCTACTCCCTCCCTGAGCGAACAGGCCAGATTGACTCTAAGTGCGTCCTTTCCTTTGGACCTCATCAGATTGTTTACCGCGAGCAGACGTCATTCCAAAGCCTTCAAAAGTTACTTGACCTACTGCTCATGTTACCCGTTAAGTAGAGCGCCAGAGCATCGGTTGGCAAAACTTCCCGACTAAAATGTGCGCATTACAACGGTACGGGCGCTCCACTTGGCCGTTTGCCACAGCAACAAGATAATTGTCGTTAGGTGGCCAAAACTATGGCATATATTAACGTGGGCTGCGAGCTACAGGCGATGGCAAGCCCCTTCTTTCCCATCCCCAGGAGCTTATCTCCTACTCTCTCGGCACCTTCGGAGGACGCACCAACTTCAGTCATTTGTCGTCTACCATCCACCAAGCCTCAAGTGCTGGAAGGAAATGAGGTGTACAAAGGAACCAACTCTCTTCCACCCCATCTCCAAATTTCGCACCCCCTACTACTCTGGTTACGAAATTCTTTTGCCCTAAACTCCGGGATTGCAACGGCCTGCTGAATTCCCCTTCTGCACTTCGAGCAGTCCACATGTGGTAGGCCAACCCAGTGTTTTTTTGGTGGACTCAGGTTTCACCTGATTGAAGTCAGTTGCCGTCAAAAGACCAATTCAAATTTTCGAGACCGAAAGACAACGAATGTCCTTCTAAAATTCATTGGAAATGATGTTGCCAAAAAAGCGTCAGCCGCAGAAGAGTAGATGTAGGTTGCGCATCCTGCAAGGATATCTACCTAAGCTCGGGTCGCGGAGAGGGTCTCGCCGCATTCCAAGAGCCTGTTCACAGCTGCCTATCAGGGACAGGCGATCACTGCGGTTATGGTACCCACGTTTCCCCTTCGTTCTTCGCTATCCCTTCCAGAGCTCATTCTCAAACCCTTCTATCCCTCTTCTCACGCAGTCAAAGGAGGAGTTGACCTTCAATTGCACATAAATAGCGTCCAAGCTTATTTAACATGCTTCTGAAAATCACGCCGTTGACCTTCGATGCAACCCGTCGCCTCTTTGGCTTTACGGAGAACTAGCTCTCAGCATGCCTCAATGACAGCAAGCTGAATGTCCCTGATTATTCTGTTTACGATGCCAACCGCCCCGTCTCCGGAGTGGGAATGGGGGTTCCGCGATATTCTTCAAGCAGAGTATCCCGACAATTACAGTCATCGAGAACTTTCAGTCCTCCAGAAGATGCGATGATTTATGGCTATGACTAGCTCTGCGCAGCCAGGACACACCCCTTGTGAGGGTTGTATATCGCCTTCCACCATGCAGTACTTCGGATGACGACGCTTTCATTGAAGGTCCAGAAAGTTTCTTAAGACTATTGTTTCACTCGTTTATTTATTATGGCTGGCTTCAACGCACCCAGGATAAGTTGGCAATCCGCGTCTCACTCAGAACGTGAGAACAGAGCTTCGGCTACATTGTTAGCGCTGTTGCGATGGATGGCGTGGATACAACATGTCAGCGATTGTACGCGGTATTGATCTGGTCGCAGTTCTTTCATGCTAGATTTAATAATTACAAGCGAATCGCCCATTGGCCAGTGACCAGCAAAAGTCGTCAATGGGACACTGCGGCCATTCATAACTGATATCTGATTTCATTTGCTACTGGTTGCAATAACCGGCGAAAAAGTCTAGTGTTCGAAGACTTGATCAGACCGTTTTTAACGCCCAGACAAGCTGTATCAGCCTGCTGTGATCTGATTTTGATTATGCACACCTAAATTATAACCTATTTCAAAACACAGCCCAAAAAGCAGATGGTTTGTTTGTACCACGCAAATTGTGTGCCGTCCCTTCCCGTCCACCGCTACTGTCTAGAATACATCGTCTCCTCGACGATTGTTCCCGTTTGTCCGCAAAGAATCAGCCTACAAGGAACCCGGAGGACCTGAAACCACTTCGCATTGCTCAAGATAGGCGTAAGCGAGAAATCCGCGAATATAAATTAAGCTCACAAAAAAACCACGTTGGAAGCCCAGACGGACGAAAATTTCCCACGTAAGTATGTGCGCAGATTCAGGGAGAGTAACTTTTCCGCACTTCTGCTGCGACTGCCGGATGTGAAGACTTCATTTGACTTGCAAGTGCTTGCAGGGACATTAAGAGGACACTGTTCGGTGGCATAAAATGTTGACTGACGGACGTCAGTAACTTTAGTTTTGAGCGAAAGTTTTGTGTTGTCATTGGGATCGTGTTACTAATTACTTTTATGCCCCGAACCTTACAGTTCTTACAGGTTTCCTCATGGTTCAACGTATTCCTCTTGCCGATTATAACCTGTTAAGATATTTGCTGGTTTTCACTATTTCCTCGGCTCAAGTACAGCTCCCATTTTTGTCGCTGACGATCACAGTTTTTATCTAACAGTTATTACAAAATGAAATGCACGAGATCCGGCAGTGTTGGTGGATCGAAAATGTGGGGCCTCTGTGGTCGTTTAGGCTGTCGCATGGTCGTTCATAACGGTATGCAGTGTCAGGCGTGCCTACATGGGCACCAGCTAAAGTGTACTAGCTTCAGAGATGACCAGTGCACCCTGCCCAATTCCTCAAAAGACCATTTGCCTGTATGAACTGCATCTTCCGAGGAAGTTACACCTCAACCGAACCCGCTCACGTCCCGTTGCTTGCCACCCCGGATGAGAAAAACAACAGGTTTCGAAGAGCGAGGTGTCTGAGAGATTCAATACATTGTACATGGCTACAGTGGAAGTGGCTCTGGTTGAAGCAACTATTTCCTCTTACTGGTGTGTGTATCAAACTTTCGTAAACCGCAACCTATCTCTGTCTGATTATGCATTCTTTTGTCAGCAGACTTCATGTTTGTCTTACAATGTAAACATTTGTTGATTTGTAACGCCTGTAATTATCTGTCATGATCGCGCACATCCGAGCGTGTCTCTCACGAATGCGTTGAGAAATATATATTATTATTACCGTATTTGATAAGAAGTCAACGTTGCGTTCCCAGGGTGCAGGGTGATCGTAAGACAGTGGATTTGTCCACCGTTCAACTTGAGGGAGTCGCCATGAACGTGAAGTACAGAGCATTCTGGAGACAGGGGCTCGTTTTATGGGGACGGTTTCTGACCACATCCTCTCCGGAAAAGCAAGACAGAGCGGTGTCAAATACCTCATTCTTTCCAGATTTAAGGAATTTGGTTCCAGCTGGCAGACTTCCCTCTAAAGCTATAAAGACGTCGCTCGGGCTTTCTGTGACGTTCTCCATGATGATAGCGGTGGGAGTGCTGGATGAAAGCGGTTCATACTAATTTGAAGACAGTCTCATTTATTTTCTGAGGCTTTTGAACAAGCTACCAGAAATCAGGCAGTTGGTCCACAAAACTAGATTCCACACTCTTGATAGTACAAAGACCAGATATCAGTGACAATGAACTGCACATTCCTAGGTATTCACTGTACCAAAGGGACTTCTCTCATGGATGCACGGGAGGCTCTGTTGTCTTTCTGAGCCAAAATCATCCCGTGCCGACTGTCATGGGGAAACTTACCCCCGCAGATGAATGTGACACACAGCGGCTGAAAATTCGGCTTCGTGGTGGTGATACCTTCCTTGTGGTGTTATTCACCGTCCGCTGTTATGCAGCGCACCCGAAAACGAGGCCAATATTACCGCACTGAATCGTTTCTCGTTTACACAGCGTTCCTCCCATCTGCTTATTATGGATAAGTTCAACGTACTCGAACCCAGTTGGGTAGTTGCTTCTCACGGGGACTTTGACCGCAGATTTCCGAGATACTTGGCATGGTTGACCCGGGAGGAAGCCTAGGCACAACATGGCGAACAGTTTACAAGGCATCGTACAAGACTGACTTCCTCTCTGCCAGCTCTGGTTGTCACAAATGGTGTTAACCTGGTTGGCAGAGTGGTCACCCATCTACTGTTACAACTGTTTGATTTTATCTGTTACCGCCTACAAAAACTGTAACAAAGACTTCATTCCAGAATTCACAAGGAGCAGACTTCGCCGCACTAAGGACGTTCGTGAGTACACTGAGTCTGACTCAGTGAACTCAAAGTAGTATCCTTTTGAATTTGCCCTCCATGAAGCTGACGAGACATTTTTCTCTCGCAAACTATGGAAGTCTCCTTCTTGTTCATTGCTTCCGTGGAACATGCGCCGCCCCACTGACGTGCCTTCTCTTCCATTCTCTAAATATAAGCTAACGGACAAGCGGAAGGTTTTGGAGGCCCTGCGCATTGTATAAATCATACGTAAGCGAGAAATCCGCCAACGCACCAACAGGCAAAGGCAAAAATCTTACTGGTAGCCCGCAAAAATAAGAACTTTCTATTCAAGTACATGCATCGCCGCAGAAAAACTTTACCCTTAGCGGATTTTTGCGGCTTCCCGGCAGGTTAACTGCCAAGATATTCAACAGAACACTATCCAGCGCTCCACCACGTGGTTCCCCAAAACTGGAACTCGGTTCTCCTGCGGAGGAAATTCCAATACTCACTGTTGACAGTCCACCCCTCTGTGCTGAATGTTCAGGATCTATTGTTAAAGATCAATCGTTACAGTCAAATGGGACCAGATGTGATCCATCCCCAGTAACTCAGTGAAGCGGCACTCGGTTTGACGGCGCCCCTCGATAATCCGTTTGAACAGACACCTCGGACAAGCACTCTTCCGGAGGCATGGAAAGAGGGCCATTGTCACACCTATTATTTAAGGCAGGCGATCGTCACTCCCCTGCTAGTTACCGGCCGATCAGCCTTCACCAGCATCCCGTGCAAGGTAATGGAAGCGTCTGTTAAAACGCGCCATCCTTAAGCATTTCTTCTTGAATAACCTTATCCTCTATCCAGCACGACCTTCTTTCCGACTGGTCATGCATAATCAGTATGCTGATTTTCATGGATAGGCTGACGAAAGTCAAAAACTGGCCACATCTCGAGTACTACCTTCTTCCATTCTTCCAAAGCCTTTCGACCGTGTCCCACATGGTCCTCTTGTACATAAACTAGAAGCTTACAACATCCAAATAGAGGTTCTCCGCTGAATTACATCCTTTCTTGGTAACAGAAATTTCAGAGGAGAGAATGAATGGGATCCGCTTTCTCTTCCTCCAAATTTGGCTGGAGCTCCTCAATGATTCGTACTTGGTCCACTGTTGTTTCTAATATATATCAACGATCTTCCTGATCTTATTTCTAGCAACGCCCTCCTTTATGTTGACGACTTCAAAAATCTGGAATGCTTGTGATCCCAGTGCATTACAGATTGACCTTGACCGTATTAAGTGCTAATCAGATGGCTGCGGTCTCCCTATAAACAACAGCAAATGTGCAAATACGTCAATCAAAGGAGATTACGGTAACCCCATGGTGACACAAAGTTCACATAATGCAATTTGACCTTAAAAATACCTGGAGATTTGGATGTCGTCCAGTTCATCCCTTCCTTATCACCACCAGATGGCCATAACAAAGGGAGTAGGAACTCGGGATGATAGAACAGCTATTCCTTGCGTAGACACACATGATTTCCAAACGCTTTACCCGGTCTGTATTAGACCACTGCCTGAATACGCTAACCAATTCGTGAACTCTGGCCTGAGGAAAAGTATATTCGCCGCCGAGCGTGTCCAGCCAGTGGCTACGTTTATCCTGCGAGTCTCAACTTGAAATTCTTGATCTTTTTCTGCATGAATTTCAAAGACTGCGATGGTTTAATCCACACACACTCTTTTTTCAACGTAGGACTCATTCAGTAATTCATCATCCCAGTAGCAGAAAACAGTCGAAGAGGCCACAACAAGAAGCACTACAAGCTTTACCCTGAGATCTTCCTCGGGCAACAGTTCTCTTCTTACAGGATTATCGGCTGCTGGAACGACCTTCAATGGAAGGTCGTTAGCCGCACTTCTAGGGACCACTGCAAGGTCTTAGTTGACACTAACTTACTAAAGACAGGGCTAGATAAGTATTCTTCTGTCTTTGGTCCTTTTTGTGACCCTCCAGAACAGCGCCATCCTCCGTTTTCACTGTCTTTCAGGTCAACGGAAATCCGCTAGATATCGAAATAGACAATCTGACTGCATCTGGGTAATTTTGGCCTCCAGCTTTGGACTCGCACACCAGCTACTAAAGTCGTCTAAAATCAGTATGCCTTTTACGGTCAAGGTCTATTCGACCTTGAACCCACCTCCATGCTTTGAAGGCAATTTCCAAAATCATCTCCCCAAACATGATGGTTTCCGTCTTATATAATGTACAAACGCTAAGCGTTTTGCGCACGTTAACAGCGCTACTTGTCCGGCGAAACACCTACCCGTGAGGGTTCTGTGGGGGCGGTTGTCTAGAAGGGCCAGGTTTAAATCTTCCCGACTGTTTTGATCAACCAGATGGGCAGGAGGCCGAAACGAACATACCTATTATCTAGAAAGCTGGCTTCACAGCTTAATCCCCGTCTAATGGAATTCCTGCGCAGAAGGTCCTCAGTTTGTCTGCATCAGAATGCGATGTCAACCCCCACGTGTGGGCCGTGAGCGCCGTACATGAATCACGCGGTACTTGGCCACGTCACCTGGCAACTGGCAACCCCAGCATCCCCTACTCTTCCTTAGAACTGCAACTCACTTCTTTATTGACATGCTTTCAAATCGTCGACGCGTCTTTAACTCATGATCGACACTGCATACTGCTGTTGCTGAAGCTTGTTTGCTGCTCCGACGACGACTGGCGAGTCTGAAAGGCAGCCGCTTAACCTCCTAGGAACCTTACCGGCTACTTAAAGTCCTGGAGAGGGTCCAGAAAACACTGGTTTCAAAAGCTACTAGCACTAACCTAAGGGGCACATAAGCAATTCCTACCAGAAAGAGAAAGATGTGGTCAGTGGACTGAAACCAAGCAGCAGATGAACGCCAACGGTTAGCTGCAACTGATGGCTTATTTTGTAGTTTCCGCAACCACAGTGTCCACTCGGGTACTTACGCCTGTGACAGAAGGCGGAGAACCCACTTCTGTTGACCTCAGTCGGCTGTTCGTATCCGCAAGCCCAAACCCAACTGCTGAGCAATTGGGTGTCGCTCAAACACCGCCTGCTGTGTTACCCGGCCTCAAAATCTACCAAATGGCACTGCAAAACACTCTTCTTCCTAGAACTAAGAATCAAAGAGGTCTATTGAAGTCAGCTTCCACGGACAAAAATGGGGCCTATTTTTTCACCAACTTAGGCATTTCCCTTGATGGTCTCGCATAATCACACATTGCCTTCCTTAACGTTCTGCCTCACCAGATGAAGCAGTTGAGTTTTCTGCGGATGATAATTCTCAATCAGCACCGCAGGTGAGGAAATCCGAAACAACCCGGAAACCGAAGGTTGTGATGCTGAAAATACTGGTAAGGTGTCCTGTCAACCCACGGACTCACGCATTTTCAGTGTTGTCACCACTGTAGTTACACGGGATGGCTTTGCAGTGACTCTGCAAAACAAGCAGAGTCCAATCCCACCGCTGTCTTTAGTCCCTTTCTCAGCCTTAGGTACAATTTCCACGGCCTACTTTCGAGAACTCCATTCCCTTTTATCGCAAAGCAAACAAGGAGATAGCTTACAATTTATTTTATATGAACCACCTGAGTTCATCCTATGGAACGCTGGCAATCAAACAGTTCGTTTGTGAAATGCACCCTAATATTGTTGTGTTTGCGGAAACCTGGCTAAAAAGCGATATTAGCGATAATGTTCCGCGCGTTTCTGTAAACTTAATCCACCAAGCTGCCTCCGCCCAAGGAACAATATGGGTTCTGCTATCTTCCTGAACCGCGGCCTTCCGACAACCATATTGGGTATCTCACTCCTCCGCTAAGTATGCAGATCCACGGTTGCAATGAGCATCGCTTAACCATAAACGCTCCTACTGAAGGTTAGTTGTTGTTCTACTTCATACAGCACTTCCGAGGACGACGCCCTTGTAGGCACAACGGACTTCCAGAGGTTGCAACGCTTTACTAATCTCCCTATTATGTCGACTTTAAAAGTTCAGTCATGTGAAAGTCCGGCCAAACTCTATCCACCCAGGTGTTTATCCCTGTGCATTCTATCTCTCCTCTCACGGCCGTAAACTGGACATTGGCCTAGCCGTTTATTTGTCTCATCAATTTGATTGTCGTGCGGTTAGCCGGTTGCTGGCTATTAAACTTAGCTTGAGCTCTTTTGGAGCTCAGCTCATCCCACTGTTTTTGAACCTGTTGACTGTTCGGGAGGATTCTGCTCTGTATGAATATAATAGTATGTTATTATGGTTAATCATTAGCCTGTTTGGCAACAAGTTGTAACTCGTTTCTCGGAATCGATCCGTCGCTCAAAACTGTGAAGAGTGTTCAATTATTAACTTTGATAATTTGTTCAATAGTACCGTGGCATTGTGATCCAATCTTGTTTTGACTATTTGGGATCGTTGGTTTATCGCTACGCGTTGCTCAACGTCTTCGTGGAAGATCGTACACATATTATGGGTGAATTCAGTGGGCCTACGATAAGCTGGTCATCACCGTCCCGCTTGGACTGTAAAGACATTTTCCCGATCCTCTTATCAACGAAGTTAAGACGGAGGGTGTGCACGCAGCATGTCACCTCCCTGATACGGCACCGTTCTGGTCAAATTCTCTTTGTTTGACCTAACCATCACCACTGGGTGTCAAGACAGAGTGGTCGTGAAAGTGCCATTTGTATGATGACCACCACTTTTACGCCTTTTGCCTCACCTGTGAGGCCCACCGGTTGAACGTTGGAAAGCGAGTCCAATTCCTACGACCACCGTGTGATAAAACAAATATTTGTCACAAAATCAGCATTACTATTGATACAAGGATTACTGTGTAAAGAAAAATGTAAACCTCAATTCATTCCGGGTACCAGTGAGTTCCGAGAGTACAGTGAAACCAGCGGATAATCGCGGACAGAAATGACCAACAAGTACGACCTCTACGTGAAACGAACGGAGACGAGCGAAGCCACAATGATACGACCTCAAACGTGAGACAGGTGACCGAAAGAAATCATGCAATGTTGACAACCAACGTATGCGCCGTGGACGGAACAAAGAGCACTCAAACGTGCCCGACTGAAGATCGGGGTGGACGGGCACCTGTTTTAATTGACGAACGTCTGGACAATGAGAGTAAGAGCCTGGGAGTGGAGTAAGATAAGTTTTGCTTTATCTGGGGAAGCTCATGCATTACCTTCTACCAGTTAAAATAACCACGATTGTTGCAGCAATACTGTACCGTTCGAATTTTCAGTCAAGCTGAGTTGAACAATTTCAGGGAATGTCTCGGTTCATTCTTTCTCATATATAGTTGTTGGAACCACAACTATCATGCGTTTTAAAATGTAATTCAACAAATGGACTACTTGTTCGGTAAAGACGAACTATGTACTTCTCTACGCTCACCTCGTCTGTAAAGAATACGTTGTCTCTTTCACAACCGTTTGCTGAATCGTAGCGATTTAGCACAATTCGCTCGGTAACGCGTAACCAGTGATCCCACTAGCGTTCATTCAGGCGGCCAGGTTGAGGAAGTTTTCTTCAAGGTTTAAAAAATGTCAGAGCGGCGATCGAAAGAGTGGGAATTTATACGGCACTATTAACAAAATTGCGATAAGTGTCCTCCCGCCATGAATATGAATAACCGGATACACAATTTATGAGGCGGAAAGGCGTTCAAAGTGCAGTGACCAGAAACGGATTCACAACTAGTCACCTTTCAACGGGAGGTGAGATCATAGAAACACACGGGTGTAGATGAAGTTGGCGGCGCGTTAAACACAAAAACACAAAAACAGTAAAAAAAAACAGGATTAATGACTCACGTGTTATATGTATGCCCATTCGTAATAACCTATTCACCCCGATAAACCATCAGCCTATAGTTGTTCGTATCCGATATTGACGGTTTATTTGACTAGCATACAAAAACTCTCCAAAGAAAACTGAAAAAATGCTGCCCACGTTTACCTCACATAAGTGCATTGAAACCTCAATTCATATCTCGTGCTGTCTTCCCTGCCTCAAACCCTACTTGTTAACCACTATTAACCGTTTTGTGCTATGAAATATAGATTCTAGCTTGAACATTGACCTTATAAAACAAACTAATGTCAAAACTTCGTATGGAATTTTGATTATCACGTGATAATCATTCTAGAAGTAGCTGCTAATTACCCAATAATCGTGGAACACTATAACAATTGCCTGCCGATATTATATATCTTATTCGAAAGGAAAAGAAAATATTATATATACATTATTTATCATATTACATGTGATCACTCCGCATTTCCCCATTTAACACGTAAGATTGTGTTTTTTCTCACTCTTGAAAACATCCGTTATGCGAGGAAAATTTCCGCGATGAATGGACGTTAGAAACCCCGTATTGACCGAGCAGTTCGCGAGAGTTTCAACTTTTTGACGTTTTCGAACAATCGAAGAAGTCCTGCGCTGGAGTTTGCTCAATTCTTCGCCGGATTTTGGAAATTCCCGTACTCCCTCGCCCAAGCCGAATTATTTCAACATTTTCCGTAGCTAATTATGTCAAATAACGGCGGAATCCTTCGAAGATGCATTTGCACGTATTTCCCGGCATGACCTTGAAATATTTGAAACATCGTCCCCCACATAACCTTGTATAAGAAAAATTAGTGTAACATCTCATCTTTTGAACTGAATCTGTGGAACAAGCGAACTATTTCATTTCCTGGTGCGTGCATCAAACTTTTGTGAACCGCAACCCATTTCTCTCTGATTATGCTTTCTTTTGTCAGCAGACTTCATGTTTGTCTTATAATGTAACCATTTGTTGATTTGTAACGCCTGTAATTATCTGTCATGATCGCGCACATCCGAGCGTGTCTCTCACGAATGCGTTGAGAAATATATATTATTATTATTACCGCAAAAGAATGACTTAGCAGAAATGATAACGTTTATAAAAGAGAAGAACGACATTCTACACGCGTTTATGGCACAGAATTCACCGTGACTGTTTACTGCGCGCACAAAACAAATGAGGACAAATGTGGGATCGGGATTCTAGAAACAAACCAGACATGCCTCGAGGACTTCGTGGCTCTGTAGCACACCAAACATGAGACGCCTAACATATCAGATGAACTTCAACAAATTCGACTTCATTCGTCCTTACTCTTGAGTCATAAACTGGTTGCAAACTCAACGAATTTAGGCGCCTTCCACATTGTTCAAAACAGCTGAAGAAAGAAAATCCACCGGTGCATTAAAATGGTGCTACAAGAGATCTTGTTGAAAGTACGCACGAAATTATCTTCCTATTCAAGCATCTATCGCGATGCTAGTTCCTAGGTTCGTACGCCCAAGGTTTTCCCAGCCTTATGTTAACGCGGAACGGAAGTCGTAGTGAGAAGACGGTGAATCTGCAAACAAACTTTATTTATTGATTTACTCACCGTTCACAAGCAGACTTCAACGCAACAGTTAAAGGCGCTAGGGAGTTGGACGTGAGAGAACCTCAAGCACAACCGCACGGCAACCGCCAGAGAGGACGAATGTCGACGGAAACTTCAGTCGACCTTCAGAATTCAAACAAGCGTCAGAATGGTTGGGCGGCGTTCCCAACGGTGACAGCTAAAACATTGTTATCCTAGTGAATGTAGCCTATAGTAGCAGAGCTGGCGCGGATTCATTATAGAGTCACGACTAAGACTGCGATACCTACGCCAACACACTAACTTTGATGTTAGTGGTTTGCAGTAAATTTACATTCACAAGATAATGTAAACAGGCACGGTGGTACTGGTAAGGCAACTCTCACGTCGCAGGGAGTTTAGGATTTTGGGGACGTCGAAGGTGATCTCACTACACATCTGTCAGCTGAGACGGAACGAGCATCCAGCGCTCCCCTGTTAATACCCGATGTGAAGTCTTCTTTTGACCAGCTAATTGTTGTCAAGTTATTCAGCTACTGAACTTGGCACCACCAAACTGATACCCAAATCCACAGCTGTCGAGCGTTCTGCAACCACTCTTCACTGCTGATTTTTCTACGGTAGATGTTGAGGACCTTTTAACTAGGGGCTATTTTATATCGTGCGGTCGATCCAAACAAGATTCCCCCAGAATCCTCCAAACGGCCGGCACCAGCCTGTCTGAGCCCTTTTACAGTCCTTTCGAACAAACACGCTGGACTGGCACTCTTTCCAGTGCTTGGAATAAGACCGCGTTAATAATCACCTCCAAGGCGGGTGACCAACACTCCCACGATATATATTTCTACCAATCAGCCTTACTAGCACTTCACTTAGGATAATGGAACGCTTGTTAAGACTGGCTTTCCCTAACCACTACGTATGAAGTTACCCCTACCCAGCATGACTTCCATCCCAGTCGATTATGCACAAAAATGCTTGTCTTCGTGGACAAATTACCTGAGGCTGGTGAAACTGGACTCCTCATAATCGCTTTTTTCTGCGACCTCGCCAGTGCGTTCGGCCGTATTTCACACGTTCCCCTCAGGCAAAAACTGGTGATCTACAACATCCCATGGAAGATATTCACCGGATTGCCTCTTTTCTTGTTAATCAAAATTTTGGTGTCAAAATCGGACCACACTTTTCACCTCTCACTTCAGCGTATACAGCTGCTCCTCAGGGTTCAGTGCGTAGTCTCACGCCATTTCGTACTTTATTAGCGGTCTTCCGGGCACTACTTCCAGCGCCACTGTTCTCTACGTTGACGACCTAAAAATCTTGATTTAGAGTGCTTTTGATACACTATGGACTGGTTTCGATGTGCTAGTACTAAAAATGTACAGGTCGCCCGGTGGGTACTTTGACGATGTCCTTCAGATTCTTGTTGTTCCGAGCACAGTAGAGATTGCAACATTTGAAATGAAAGGAGTTCGAGACTTTTGTGTGTTGTCTTAATAACCTTTCGTGTACCATCAACAAACGGCCAGAAAAATGGCTGTGCCGCTCCTAGGGCGATTAAACGCCTTCATTTTGCATAGACTGATGGTGGTTTTGACACTATACGGAGTTTACATCAGACTATCACTTCAGTTAACCAAGTCAGTCGCGCGTGACGGCCCGGACAAAAACCTCCGCGGCCGCTGCACTGGCCACGGGCTTAAGAATCACCTTTCGCGTTTTTCCACTCAGAATCATTGGTCCGTGTCCACTTGAATTCCGGTGACTCCACTCCGATTTAACTCACACATATTCGTCACTAAGCTTAGCTCTTGTAGAGCACATTTTTGCCGTGGCGTCTGGTAGCAGTCGACGTGGACATGTGAACAATTTACGCAAGTTCTGCCCACAAGCCTCCATCAGGCGATACTTCTTTTATTCTGGGATTGTTAACCACTAGAATAGCTTATTCTCTCATGTAGTTTGCTGCTGTCACAAACGTCATTTCAAGGCGTTGCTAGGTTCTCAGTTAATCAACGCTTTGGTAGACCTTTAAGTAAGTTTTTGGCACTTGATTCAATCTTCAAGGCCAGTAACACACACAGGTTTCAGTGATTGTCCTTCACATCAGCAGACGCTTGCTTGGTATCCAATAAGACTAACCGACTGGATCCCGGTGCCTTAGACCGGTAACCTCAAACTTGCATGTTGAGTGCTGAGCTTGGCTAATAAGTACCCAGCTTTATTCTGTTGCAGTTAGGTATTCATAGCAAAAAGACACTTGAAACCTCGAACACTATATTTACTGCATTACTCACTACACAACTAGACAAACTTCGGAGAGCAAATGTACGGACAATAAGGAGGCAATCGTGGGTAGTCCTCTAGTAAAATCACACAACAGCCCCCAAAGGGGACGACTTTCCACCCGAACTCCCGTCAAACTCGACCGGGATTTGGAACTTTTTGGTTGCCATTCCCGATGGGAGCAATTATAACATTACTACCTTGGCAACAACAATGTATATTACGTTGGTACGCTTACAGGAATAACTGAAGTTGTAGTTCAATTGCCAACGTATTAGCTCTGATGTTAGTGGTTTACTGCAAATTTACATTCAGAGGGCACCTAAATGGAGACATTGCTACTGCAGGATCAAGCAAACTGTGGACGGACAGCTGAGAATAACGTAATGGGCAAACAATAGGTACATTTTCGGTATGCGAAGTCGACGTGCGAGACAGCTAGCAGTAGAACAAAACGATAGCACAACGGAAGGATAGGCGAGCGGTGGGCGTGAGTCATGCTTTAGAATGTGGGGCCTACCTGTCGGTATCCTTACTCGTTCAAGTGGATATTTTGGCTCATGCGAGAGTTGGCAGCAAGGAATATAAACGATAGTCAGGACTCTAAGGCAGTCAGTAATGAATAAATAGGGTCTCCGCGGACCGACCCCTGGAAGATAACCAGAGGATTGAGGTGAAAATGTATCGTCGAATATGAACCCGTTTCACAGCTCGCTCATCCCGTTGGTGGAAGGGTAAGGTAAAACGGCTAGAACTGATTAAAGGTAGGCAGGTTGAAAGGTCAAGGATCACTGGTAAGTAGAGGGAGTATAGTTAGGCAATTTGTGGTCGGCATAGCGGGATCGTGGCCACGATCGCGTCCACCTTAGGTGGTTCACAAAGAATTGTTTTTGAGCTTTCCAGACGATGTACAACATAAACGTCTCACGTA
Source organism: Paragonimus kellicotti (assembly GCA_014220965.1). Classification (NCBI taxonomy): domain Eukaryota; kingdom Metazoa; phylum Platyhelminthes; class Trematoda; order Plagiorchiida; family Troglotrematidae; genus Paragonimus; species Paragonimus kellicotti. The sequence continues at coordinate 227,681 of LOND01000104.1, read as the reverse complement.
GATGATGAACGGTTAACTTGCAGTACCTATAATATGCAGTGTTCATTAGCGAAAGTGCTAACCTGACCGGATTTCCGCTTACACTGTACTCACGAAAAGTAAAGCTTTTCCTACTGAATGAGTGCTCGCTGACAGAGTCCACTGCGGGTAGGTCGTCTAACATTATCCAATCGAGAAATTGCAACAAAAATGCCCTATACACGACTGACATTCACCCAGTCTGGCATTCGCATTGGCCCCTGCAGATGCCGAGCACGTCTGTGTTAGAGGCTTGGCACGATCGATACTGACGAGACCGCAACTAAAACCGAACCTGTAAGAACGTCAGGCGAAGTATTAACCGAAGACGCTGTTGCTGAAGGCGCATCGGTCCCCACATCACGTACCTCGATGAATGCTCAATACAACCTGTTGTCGGACATAACCTCGCTCCAGTGCGATAGCTTTATCACAACGCATGAGCACTTAGGATAGACCTGTATACTGTGGCTAAAAGAGTCGTCGAGAAACAATTGCACCAATCAAAAGATGGGGAGAAGTTAACGGCTGAGGGTCGATGTACGCTACCGTCGTCTCTTCTCCTAGTGGAACCATTCGGAGTCGCCTCATGTGTTGGGTCAACTGCTCACCGTAATCCGCGAAGTTGATAGATCCCGTTATACATGAAGTGACCATCTCTCCGGATATGTGTAACGAGCGCCCGCAGACTGGTTGGGTGAGGGTGGTATGAAGATCAGCCGTCAACGTGCTCCGGGTAACTGACACGATTAGTCACAGAACACCTTGCCTTGAAGGGTTGTTGATAGCGGATATAGATCTTTCCTACTACCGAAGGAAACTCTGAACTAATCCGTTAGTTGCAGATTGGTAAGTTTTATTACGAATTCAACCACATCATGACGTGTTAAGAAGCGATGCGAGGGCTAAACCAGACTGATATCGGCGGTCATTGTTCACCAAAACGCGACAGCCGAACTGGGCGACTCGGAGTACTGAAAGCGCCCTCGAAAAGGTTTCTGACAAGCAGTTTAGAATCGGTATGGCCTCTGATCAACATGTAAAGCTTTCTGGGCACAATATGATGTGACAATATCAGCGGAATGGTGGTGAGATTCCGAGCAGGTCAACACGCACATGATGTAAACGCTCGTCAGAGGCGGAAAAGTTACCCAAATGTACACGCGTGTAACGGTGACTTTTAGACCGTTGGAAATGTGTGCACGATTTGGACCAGGTGCGAATGTCGCGCCAGACAATGTCGCGCCAGCCAAGTTGCCGGAAACCACATTGACAGCTGGGCGTATGTTTGAGTGAGACATTTGTGACGTTTCAAAACTCGGCGGTGGGAAGCCAACAGGATAACCGGGCGGTGGTTATTTCGTTAGGTGCCACAACTAATTTTCCATTCAGACGAAATCATGGGAAAGCATTTTGGTATAAACTAAGCTGACCGGCGGAATTGTTTTATCTTTAGACAGTTGGGCTGTGCCGCGACGATCGCTGTGAGATCGATTGAGTTGTCAAGTGTGCTCGTTGCAGCGCTGATGTGCGAAAGTGCATGAGCAGCTGGGTTCGAAATGCCTGAAATATGACGGAGCTCGATCGTGAACCGGGAGATATAATCCAGGTGTGGGATCTCCCTGAGAGAGTTCCCGTCGAATTTCAAGCGTAGAGCACATGTTAACGGCTTGTGATATGTGGAGACGGCGAAACTCTTGCTTTCAAGGGCATGTCGCAATTGACGAGCGCCGATATATACCGTTAACAGCTGTTTTCTGAAAGCACTATACCGCGACTTGTTTGATTGTAAATGCTCAGAGAAAAAAGCAAGCTGGCACCATTCTTCGCCGGGTTGCTACGGCATGACTATTCCTATGGCCACGTTTGATTTGTCCACGGTTAGCGCCAAAGGAGAGGACGGATGATCATGTGGAGGCGACGTTATATTGATGGTAGCTTTTTTAACTTAATGAAAGCATTCTGCGCGGCAGCGATAAATTAAAATCTCCAAGCAGGTTGGTTAGCTTTTGCACTGAATGGATAAGGTTAAAAATAAGACGGCGATAAAAAGTTTACCGAGCGATCTAAATGACGATTTTATCTGTGGGATGCAGGCCCAACGTAGTCCATTGTTACTTGCACTTTGTCGGAAAGAGGTACAGCCTCGTTCGTAAGTATACTCTGGCCTAAGAAGGTTACGTAGGGCATCCCAAATGGACACTTATTTAAGTGAACGATCACCTCAAGACGCAACAAACGGGGAAACCATGAAAGCAAGTGCGCGCAACATTCTCCCTATGGTAAGCCAGGGATCAACACATCATCCAAGTGTGGGTAAACATCGTCCAGTCCACGATACAGGTCGTGAGTGAAGAAGTTGAAAAGTTTGAGCAGTGTTTCTGAGACCAAACGGCGTGCGTAAAAATTCGAAAAGTCCGAACGGTGTTACGACTACTGTCTTCGAGATGTCCCTGGGGGCAACGAAAAATCTGTTATAAACGCACTAGGTCAATTTTTATGGACATCGGCTCTCCGGGAATATTTGCCGCCGCATCTTGAATGTAGGGAATTGGATACCTATCCGGCGTGGTCGCGTTGTTCAATGTCCAATGGTCGTCACATGGGCGCCAGTCGTTATCAGTCTTTTTAGGTACCATGTGCAACGGCGAAGCCCATGGACTATTAGACGGACGGATAATGCCGAGTTGAAGCATATACTCAAATTTGACTGGGGTAATTTTCAACCTATCGGGAGCTGGACTACCCGGACGACATTGAGCTGGCGGCCCTCATGTGACAGTGTGCTGCGCTACATCTGCTGTCACGTTCGGTAGTTTGTCTGCGGGTCGGGTCAGTTGGGAAAATTCGGATGAGGGTTTCCCAAAAGGCTCGCAAACTGCGGGGTAGGATAGGGTTGGGCTGATCACAATCGTGTATGACGGTCTATCACGACTATCGAGTTTTGTCCAGGTATCAATTTAACGCCATGGGCGTACGTCAATCAGCAAATTGGAATGTCCGAATAAATTCATAACAATGAGGGGAAAGTACTATCAAATAAAAGAAAACCTAGCGAGAACCATGGTGAAGACCGGAGTTTGGGCTCATCAGTCGACCACCGAAGGTTCCAAAGGGCGTATGGTTTGTAGCTCGGATTGCCGTAACGAGTTCTTACCGCGGATCCCTTGCCAAATGAGTACTGACACTAACCCCCCCTCCTGTACCGATTAAAATCGTTCTAGAGGTCGAATCTTTGAAAGAGTAGACGACGGTTTTTTGACTGGCACGCTGCTGTCGTCGCTGAAAAGCTCTGGTCCACCGGCTTAAACACAACAGCTACGTGGTGAGTGGCATCCTCTAGCGCTTCTACCGTACGCCTCAGGGTATGAACAAGGACCGCAGGTTTCTGGTTTTGACGGCGACAGGACGCACGTCATAGAAATTTTGAGTGGCGACTCGGCAGGCTGAATGCTAGCACAACAGTCTGCCATCTGGCGTCAAAAATGTGTTTTCTCATCTTTTGAACCCGACGCGTTGTTTTCACGGCGTTCATTAAATGTCTAACGCAGGACTGCTATTTCCGCGTCATTCGTGGCCAGCAGAATATACAGGACGTTTGCAGGTATCTAGCTTCCTGCCTAAAGTCGAGGACGCCATACCTTGAGAATATTCGCTTAATGTGTAAGCCAAAGCTGCTGGGCTACCCAGTGAATGTTTGGGTAGCACGTGTAATAGTCACTCTATATACTTAAGAGGTCGTTGCATCCGCAACTCTCACAAGAGAGACTATGGTAACTGGGATTTACCCTCTTGCTGTCGCACATTTAGATAAGAGGTCGTTGCATCCGCAACTCTCACAAGAGAGACTATGGTAACTGGGATTTACCCTCTTGCTGTCGCACATTTAGAGAAGAAGTTGATGGCTTCTTGTTTGCCATCTGTACCGTGTGGAACAGACGTTTGAGGCGTGTTCTCTGGGACAGGTATGCTTCTTCAATGATTGTTTATTTACTGAACTCAAAACGACCGGTTGCGGAGGCTAGTAAAATGTCGCTAACATGGTTCAACGCATTGCGGAGAAAACGTGATGTACGTTGCAAAAAACTTATCTCAGTCATTTGTTAAACGCCGGTTGCTAAGCTCCGTTTACAACAAAATGAACCACATCGGCGAAACGATATTCCCAAAAGCGGGGACAGCTACCGTGACGAACGATACGGAAGACCGAAATTCTGAGTTGACCCCCTTTGAGTCCCTGGTGATAAGCGAACTTAAGCAGGATGTAATGTAACGGATGTACACCATGCACATTCGAAACACAATATTCCGGGAAAGAATGTCTCCAGTATACGCCAACTTACGATTTTAACGGGCAGACGGATAGCTGAGAACAATTCAATGAATAAGCAAGGAGTGTGTCACCCATAGGCGGAGTAGATGCGGAAGCAAGCAAGTAATAAGACAAAACTTCTCATGCCACACATGCCCACGTTTTGACTTTTGAGCGCGCAGGAAGCAAGGTTTATTTTCCTTCTAAGTAGCCTGTGAAATAGGCTAACATGGTTTGAGAAAACTCCCTAAAACTTCCTCCGTTTTTACATGAACGAATCCTGACTTCAGCGGACGAGAGAGAATCGCCCAGAATTTTTAATCGGGCTTCACTGCTAAGTATACACTGGACGAAAGGATGTTTTGTCATTAATCGTTTATCAATACCTGGGAAATCTATCTAACCTATTCGGAGTTCTCCACCGAAGCTGATATATAAGTGAATTTGTAGAGGTAACATCACATCAAGTGATTTGTATACCTCTGGATCCCCTCCCTGCAACATTTCCAGAACTATCTTATCCACCCTGGAAGTTCACTGAGTCTTATACTGTACACCCCGATGTTCGTAGTTCATCCTTACATCGTGTAGCAATTCTTCATTGGTCACCACGCGCATCAGGCACAGTGGCAGAGTGATCCTTTGTTTGAGCTGATTGTGTGCTGTTTGATTTTAGTCTTTTGCTTGGCTGTCCCGCTGTAGTAAATCTTTTTGCGGGGTTTCATTGTTAATCAGCCGGCTTGCGAATCCACATACTGTGAACATTTAGTATTCTATGTACTAATCTGGCAACCTGGCCGCCGTTCGCAGTGGCAGAGTTTATCGTTG